>OFHU01001995.1:0-22916 GCA_900245905.1 Lacerta viridis
AACTATTGCCCACTTCAGCATTATAATATAGACACATGAAAAGGGGGCAGTGGAGTCATTGTTACTGGCATCCATCTGTCTCATGAGACAGTGGAGGAGTGTGTCTTTGGGGGTGAGGTCAAACTGTTGGAATGTTGCAACGACCAATGTGGGAGAGACATGTGTTGTTGCAGATGGGGCACATGAAGGCATCTGGTTGTGCTGCTGCAGATGCACCATGGCATTTCTTCTCTCTGTGCTCCTTCCAGTGGGCATACCTCCTTTGGTCACTGCTGTGAATACACAACTTGACTGGCTTCAGACACTGCAGTGGTCTACAAGGGATTCCAACATGACAGGTTGATGTTGCCAGCTTTCATGTCACATTTTTAGACATTGAGCATGTACTTAGGGATCTTACCTTCTTCCACTGTGCAGACATGACCAAGCCACATACTAGACATGGGGTCAAGTACATGGGAATAGTATCAGAAATATCTGAGTGCACCATAAAAAGGTAAAGGTAAAGGACCCCTGACAGTTAAGTCCCGGCACGGACGACTCTGGGGTTGCGGCGCTCATCTTCCCTTACAGGCCGAGGGAGCCGGCATACAGCTTCTGGGTCATGTGGCCAGCATGACTAAGCCACTTCTGGCGAAACCAGAGCAGCGCACAGAAATGCCGTTTACCTTCGCTCCGGAGCAGTACCAATGTGATGCTCTACAGATGTTGAGGAGCTCCAGTTCCCATTATGATTGTATAAATTACCTTAAATAGTGGATAGCAGAATGAAGTTACTAATTTTACATAATTAATAATGTAATTCAGTGTTTTTCAACCTTTTTTGGGCAAAGGCACACTTGTTTCATGAAAAAAATTACGAGGCACACCACCATTAGAAAATGTTAAAAAATTAACTCTGTGCCTATATTGACTATATATAAAGTAATTTTCCCACGGCACACCAGGCAACATCTCGCGGCACACTAGTGTGCCGCGGAACAGTGGTTGAAAAACACTGATATATTCCACATTCATTCAATGAAGAAACACAATGCAAAATAGGGAAAAATATACGGTAATCCATTATGTATCATTTGTGGACTGAAAATAACAACAGTGAATGCTGACTGGATTGATTTCTGTTTTAGACATGGGATGAATAAGCAAATTTCCACTTCTTTTACATTCTCATCAGAATTCTCTGACGTCCCTAGGGATAATGTGGGTTGGAGCCCAGCATTATTGGAAGGACACCATGTTAGCTTCTCCTGGTAAACATGCTTAGATCAATATTGGAGGTTCTTCTCCATATCCCTTCCTTGTATGAAGTTTGGCTTGTGGGGTATAAGAATCAAGGAGTTCTAATTCATGGCATCAGAAGAGCCATCTGGCCACAGCTACTGTATACCTTCCACTCTGTGGTACAGACCTGGCCTTTTTGGGGGGTGGGGTGGGGTGGGGAGGATCTTCCTATAGGGGTCAAAGGATTGCTGGTGAATTTGCTCCTGATTCGTCTAGATTTTCCTTTTCCTATTGCTTTAATGGTGTCTCCGTGTGTATTCATATTCATTCCTGCATTGATTTGGTTTGACTTTATTTTTATTCTGTTAGCTGCCTTGCTTTTCTATTAACAACAGGAAAAGTAGGATGTAAGGCTTTTAATAAGTGTGTGGGGGCGGGGTAGACAGAGGGTGGGGAGAGATGTTTGGGGAGGGGGAAGAGATGGTTTTAAACAGCAAGCTTAGTCACAGCCTGTTCTCATGAGGATTAAGTGTCTTAATTTCCAAAAGAGCAGCTCAAAGCCATGTAACTTTTAATTTATGTAAAAGGGCCTGGTTCTGAGTCACCAAATACTTATGGATATTAGGGGAAACCACCAAAGAACACTGGAGCCACTTTTTAAAAGAAACAAAATGGGAGCAGAAAAAGGTTTCTGTATTACTTGAAAGATTTTACCTGTTGTTGCCATTCATGCTGGTGAAATGGTTATTACTGGTGTTAACATAGCCATGAGTAATTACCCTCTTTTTTGCTTTAACTGGTACATTGCAAATGTGCTGCCTCTCTTTCTTCCTTTTTTCTCCCAGTCTTTGTTTATGTCATGACCCTGCTACTTTTCTAGATGCCAGCTATGGAGACCTGTACAATCCACTCCAGGTCTTTTCTTCTCTCATTCTAGCAGGTCAGCATTGAAGAAGTGCTGTAGAGGGCTTTTTTTCCTACCTCAACTCATACTGTTTCAGCTTGAAACTGGTCTTTATTCCTAACTCAGGGTACATAGCAGGCTTTCAGATAGAAATAGGATGCGGCATGGCCAGGCCCTTTCCTGCCCCCGGGTTATAAAAGATCTGCACATTGTCTACTCTAAGTCAATACCAAGACTTCAAAGACTTCAAACACTCAAAAACATGTTATAAAGTGCTTCTTTTTATACTTTTTTGTGGTGGTGGTGGCAGAGGCGTAGGAAGCCTCTTGGGTGCCCGGGGCGGCTTTGCCGCGCCGAGGCACCCCCCTGGGGGTGGGGCGCCCTGACGCATGCATTGTGACATCATGATGCATGCGTCAGACAGACTGCGCATGCCCGGAAATCCGGGAATGCACAGTCCATCCCACCGGCTCTGCTGCTCCAGCGGCAACCCGCCAAGTGAGTACTGGCTCCTGGGGCTTACCCCTCCGTGCTGCTTTAAAGCAGCACGGAGGGGAAAGCCCCAGGAGCCTGCGCTCAGTCGTCACTGGAGCAGCAGCGCCGGCTGAGGTGGACTACACGGTCCATCCTGCTGGTGGTGCTGCTCCAGCGGCAACCCGGCGACCGAGCGCCGGCTCCTGGGGCTTCCCTGTCCCGATCACGCAGGGCAGCCCCATAGCGGCACCGGCGGACGGACCCCGGGCGGGCCGCAGGGTGGAGTGGCTTTGCTCGGCGAATTACTCAGGTCCATTGCGGGGCGGTGCTGGCCCATGTGTCACCCCCTCCCCTGGAAACCAGGGCAGACCGCCCCCACCCACCCCCTCGCGACGCCCCTGGGTGGTGGGTATGTTTTGTTTTCAAAATCCTGAGATCTTTACATAAACTCCCTGGCATGGGTGTGCAATTTACAAGCACCCCTGCTTCCCATTCTTTCTATGAGGGTAATTTCACATTATCAATATGGCATGGTGAAAATGTGAGTTCAGGGCACACTTCTTGCATATTTGCAGCACGATTGCAGCTCTAGAAATTAACCATGTTCTGGCACATCACCGCCCACTGTGTCTGAACCTGTGCTCATGGTTTATCTCCCCCGCACAAACCACAAGTGGGAAACCATATAGCAGACCTTTGCTACATCTTGTGGTTTGTCTACAGCAGGATAACCATAAACCTGGTTTGAGATGTACTTTTTAGCCAATTCTTCATCCTTGTGAATATCAGTCAGCATTTCTGCATGCAGTTTTGCCTAATACACACATTTTTTTGTAAATAAATTTCTCCTAATATAATGCGTTTTTGAGGGTTCAAGAATGAATGTGTGTGCGCACCCACAGAGACTTCACCCTAGAATATGCATTTTGTACATGTTACTTGGCTGGAGAGCAGCATTTGAAATTCAGAGAACAGCAATTTCAAAAGATGACTGTTTCTGTATTATTTCAGAGAGTGTGGCTTAGATAGGCTCCCCCTTCAATGTGAATCCATTTTTCTCTCCCATGCTTAGTCCCAACTAGGGCTTATGCTGTTGAAACAAGTTTACTCCATACTGTGGCTTATGAATCTAGCTTGCTTCAATTAACCAGAGTTAATTGAGACAGTCTAGGTCTCAGATGTAACACTAGACTGTGGTTAATTGAAAGCTTCTGGTGACTTTGTGCATCCCACTAATATCAAAATATATATACATGGTTGAAGCAAGCTTGTTTTTCTTATCTAGAAAAAAAAATACGAGAGAGGCAGAGCGAGAATATGAATGAAAAATGTGTTTCAAACAAAACCTTATTTTATCATTGTCATACAGTTCTTGACACACTTCTGTCTAAAAGAGTCAGTCATCACTTGTCAAACAGATCTGAGGGCCTGCTAGTGCATCTTGTCAGTCCATATTCTGAAATCTGAAAGGACATGCACATGTAATCCTCTTTCTTATATATGGTAGTAAGAATTTATTGGTTGCCTTTTGTTTCTCAACAGCAGTAAGAGATGCCCCCTCCCCCTGACAATTTAAACAAACAGTGGCTTGATATAATAAATTAAAAAAATTGTCCAGTAGCACCTTAGAGACCAAATAAGTTAGTTCTGGGTATAAGCTTTTGTGTGCATGCACACTTCTTCAGATATACTGAAACAGAAGTCACCAGACCCTTATATATAGTGGGAGGGTGGGGTGGGGTTTTTCTCAGAAGGGTAGTAGGAGTGGTTTGATATTATGAGGAAGTACTCCGCCACCCACCCTAATGAACACACACCACCATCATGTGTGAGGTTGGATGGCAATAAAATGAAAATGAACCATATTCATTAGGCAAGTTCAAAGTTCCATCTAGCTCAGCATCTTCATTCCCACTGTGGCCTACTAGGAAAACCAGAAGCATGGCCTGGAGACAATGGCTCTCTCCTACGCTACTGCAACAACTGGTATTCAGTGGCATATTGCCTTTGGGCCCAGAGGTTCTATTTCATTACTAATGGCTGTTAATAGACCTATCCTCCTGGAGTTTGTCTAATCCCATTTAAAAGCCATCTAAGCTAATTGGCACCACCATATATTGTGGCAGAAAATTACATAAATTAAATTTGGCTTTGTGTGAAGAAGTAGTTTCGTTTTATCTCTCCAGAATCAACAGCCCATCAGGAACTTTGTGAGTTCCATTCATTAAAAGGTGTTATTAGATCCTGTTCTACAGATGTTGCTGGGGTGGTGTGGGAGCAAGTCACACGGGACAGAGCTCCCACACAGTGCTGTAGTGATGTATCTGTTTCTCTTGGTTGTACAGGAATCAGGAGCCCAACAACAAGTCTGCCGTGGAGGGCACTGCTGATCTTATACTCAACAAATAACATGCTTCTGCACACCAGAAATGACTGCCAATTGCTGTAGCTGAGATAAATCAAGCAGTGGCTTGTAGCTAGGGGCGGAGGAAGGGGTGTGTGGTGGGGGCAGGCCGCCCCGGGTGTCACCACTGAGGGGTGTGACAAAATACCAGGCAGCACTCACCATGGTGCCTGCAGCGCACCTGAGCCACACGTCCCTCTTGTGAGTGATGCGGTGGATTGGGTGCCCGCAGGCTCCGTGCTGCCCAAACAGTCTGCCCATCTCCTCCTCCTCAGCTGTAGGGCGGCTGAGTGGGAGGAGGCAAGCAGACTCCTTGGAGGCCCCATGGAGCGCCCTGCCCCAGCTTGCCCTGACCTGCAGGCAGCTGGACCCACCCCCATGGATGGCTGGCCCTGCCCCTGGGTGCAGGGCACACCACCACCCCAAATGCCCAATTGGCTTCCTCCACCGCTGCTTGTAGTACTAGACAACTCCTGAGAGGGAAGAAAGCAGCACATTTTGTTTTGGTCTTCAAATACTGATTCAAAAACTCTTTGTATCCAGTGTAGGTTCATAGATAGGGCAGTATCTGTAATTTCACCTGGAACTTAACAGGTAAGTCAGTGACTGCCAGTGTTAACTAGCTTCAAAACTCATATGAGCAGCTGACTCTACTGTATGCTGAGCTAGACTGGTGGTTCATTTAGCACAGTTTTGTCTCTTGATGGCTGTGAGAAGAAGAATGAATTCACACAACTGCTACCTGAGACTCTTCTTGGAGGGGGAGGGATGCCAGGGATAGACTCTCTGTGCAAAAACTGGGCTGTTTTTTTTTATTGTACTGTATTTTTACAGCACCACACACCTTTTTCCTTAACAGCATCCTGGTAAGGTAGGTTAGACTGAGACAGCTGTGGTGGAGCTATTGTGATCCATCTTGACGCTGGACAGCTGGGATTCTTCTGATGTAATGGACAAAGAAGGACTTGCAGACAGAATTTTGGTTGTCCTTCCAGGGCTGGCCCAAGATGTTTTGGCAACTGAGGTAAACCACAAAATTGTGTCTTCCCACCAGGGAATAAGGGGGAGGGAGTGAAAAATTTAGATCAGGAACAAGAGGTTGGGGTCAAATCAGCCTTACCTGATGATTGAACTGGGAATCAATGGCTGTTTGGGGGGTGGGGAAGGGGCCTGCTTTGAATCATTCTGGGCAGGTGCAGAGCCCAGGGGACCCCAGAGGGTAGCCCCTGCTTTTTCTTCCCTAGTGGTGGATTGAGACCAGCAGTGCCTCCTATTCTCTGAGAGACCACTGTGGAGCTGGCATTGAAGGGACTGCCAAGGAAGCAGCACATCTGGCTGCCAAGGATTGTGCTGGAGCTGCTGCCGCCACATTGACAGCAGCCATGAACAATGTGTTCCTTGGAGGCTGGATCTGCTGCCCCCCTGAGTCCTGATGCCTGAGGCAGTGACCTCACTTTGTCCCGTGGGCGCTGTGTCCCTCCTAGAAGAGCTGGTACTTTACAAGACAGAGTATAAGAATGAAGATGCACCTTCTTCATAGCAGCATGGAACTCCACCCTAGGACATCTCCTAAGTTCCTATGTATGGCACAGTAGCCAACTAAAGATCTTTGCATTTCAACAGGACTTGATTGATGTGTTTTCTGTGTTTTCTCTCTCTGTGTGTCCCCTCCCCTGATGTTCTGTAGTCGGCAGACTGTTTGATGTGCTGTGTTGTTGGTTTTTTGGTTGTTGTTGTTGTTTTAAAAAAAATGGTAATTGTTTTTATGTTTTCTGAGTATCACAAGGTCAAAATGTGAGATACATTGGGTTGAATCCAGTGCAGTTCTAGGTTAAAATCACTTGTTCTGGTGGTGACAAGTTTTGCACCAGCAGGCTATTCTTGTGCAGGAGAATGCAGAAACAGGTTTCTGGTTGTGCAGTAGATTGCACATTCTACTATGCAATGACATTTTAACCACAATGACCCTCTCTCATGTTAGATTTGTCATGAGAGCAAGGTATGCAAAAAGGTTACAACGTCTGGGGCTTTTAAGTTTGGAGAAGAGTCATGAGGAGATATGATACAGCCCAGTGCAGAGAAAGGAAATAGAGATAAGGTTTTTTCTTCTCTCATAATACTAGAACTCATGAGTAGCCAATAAAGCTGAATCACAAGTGGGGAGAAAGTTGTTGCACTCATGATGCATGTGGAGCTTCCCATATGCATCTGGTTGACCAATGTGAGAGGAGGAGGCTAGACTACGTGGGCCATTGACCTAATCCAGCAGGGCTCTTCTTATGGACTTAAGGAAATATGTCCTGAAACATTATTCAACTAACCAGCAAGAGAAGATGGACAAAGTCAGGCCCCTCCAAAGGGTTTACAAGAAAGAAATTGAATATTGCCCAGCCTTGCCTATCAATTTAGCAGTACTGCATCTCTCCACCTCCACAGTTTCTTCTTCACCCAAGGGAGTTCCCAACCACCCCCAATAGACACAATTATATTATTAATAGGTATTTATACATATATATATTTAAATAACACCTTTGAAAATCCCTCCCACTCTATGCAGCTCCATTGCCATTCACCCAAGGGACTTCCCTCTGTCAGTGTAATGCTGCAGTATTTCTATGCCAGCTCGGGAGTTCCATTTTTCTTAAAGTATCAGACTGCTGTATAAAACCTTACACAAAACTGTGCATTTTTATTTCTTTATTGAAAATCATAGCATGAGCCCCTTCAGTCATTTCTGTGCATACAGAACTAGGATTTGTTTTGTACCAGGAAAATGAACCAAGTTAGGGTGATGATGGTATGATTTGTCACCAGCAAATAGGTTTAGGACCTGTGCTCAAATCCTGACAGCTTTGCATAAGTCAAATGTGGGTGGCAAGGAGGGGCTGGAAGGTAGATCGGTAAATAAATGCATAGTGGCATGAGCTTTCTTCTGTAGTCTGCTTTGTCATAACCTTGCTTTGCCTATGATAGCTAATGCCATAATCCATTTGTTAGCGTTGCAGGGGCTGCAGGTCTTTATGATTTCCCACACCCCCCAAAAAATATTGGTCAACTTTTGCTGACCAAAGTTTGATTCAAAATTCCTCTATTATCCTATCACAGGCTTTCTCAGCCTCGGCCCTCCAGATGTTTTGAGACTACAATTCCCATCATCCCTGACCACTGGTCCTGCTAGCTAGGGATCATGGGAGTTGTAGGCCAAAAACATCTGGAGGGCCGAGGTTGAGGAAGCCTGTCATATCACTTCACCTCCCATTTCCAATGTATTAGACCAGGGGTAGGCAATGTATGTTCTTGGGACTACAACTTCGTCACAATGCCATGCTGGTCACAGGAATTGGGTGCTGTAGTTTAAGAATATGTGGAGAGCACCATATTGGTTACTCCTCTGCTAGATTCAAAGATACTTAAC
This sequence comes from Lacerta viridis, assembly GCA_900245905.1. Taxonomy (NCBI): domain Eukaryota; kingdom Metazoa; phylum Chordata; class Lepidosauria; order Squamata; family Lacertidae; genus Lacerta; species Lacerta viridis. The sequence goes on from OFHU01001995.1 coordinate 8,422, forward strand.
TTTATTTATTCAATGAATTTCTAGGCAGTCCTTTCTCATAACTAACCTCAGGGTGTTTTGCATGTATAAAAACTATTAAAACACTATAAAAACTATAACACGCTATAAAACACAATATCACACATTTAACACCAGTACTAATTTTATGCAGGTTGTGTGTTTCCTTTGCTGGTTCACATGAGAAACCTCTTAGCAGAATTATTTCCAAATATTGACATCAACACCCACAAATTGCACCAAATCTACCAAATCCAGCTGGTAGATTTCTCTTGTGCTCTATAATGAATTAAAGGTTCTTGTTTCTTCGTTGCTTGATCTGCAGCAGGGATGGGGAGTCTTTGACTCCCCCAGATGCTGTGGAACACAGCTCCCATAATCCCTGACCACTGGCAGTACTGGCTGGATCTGATGGAAGTTGCAAGCCTGGAGGCCCATGCTTTTCTCATCCCTGATCTATAGCAATTCTGCAATACTTGTTCAATAGATCAGGTGATGGGAGGACAACAGATTTGAGGCCCTTCTTCATGGGCCTCCTCCTTGAGCGGTCCGGAGGGTGGCAACCAAGAATGGGCCTTTTCTGCAGTGGCTTCCTATCTGTGGAATGCTCTCCCCAGGGAACTTCACCTGCCGCCTTTTACACCTTTAGGCGGCAGGCAAAAACGTTCCTTTTAACCAGGCCTTTGGTTGATTTTATTGACATCCTATGCCCTTTTTAAATATTGGGGGGGGTTTTGGGGGGGGGGTTATTGTTTTAATTTGTGAACCGCCCTGAGTCCTCCGGGTGTGGGGTGGTATATTCAATCAATCAATCAATCAATTTGAGCATTCAGTGCAATCTTTGGAAATCCTATCTGGTTGTAACCATGCCCAGCTCATTCATGACTTCACAGAATTAATGCCTGCAGGTATAGGATGCTTCGCTTCAGTGTTGATGCATGTGTAACCCCATTAGGGAAAGTAGCCCAGTTAATTGCTGAGCTTCTTGGGGATAGGGAAGCTTGTTTGAGGCTTTTATCTGCCTTAATTAATATCATTTGGTGAATCTGATTGGTTGCGCATGTATTTCCCTTTAAATTACAGAAGCCATGCATCTTGTTAAGCAGACAACTTTTTTTTTTTTTTAACTTGATCAGCAGAACAGCAAAATTATTTCCTTGGCTTCTCTTCCTAATATTTGATAAGGTGGAGGGGAGAAGCCTCTTCTAAGTGCTGATGTGGATTAGATATATAAGATGAAGATTTCTTTCTTTCTTTCTTTACACATTTTTAAAACTTTTCGTGACTCTCTAAATCCAGGAGATGGAGATGTGTTGATTGATGATGAAATGAGTGAGGGACAAAGCATTCTTATTGCCACACAACAACCACATTAAATGCACATTAATTGGGTTGTAGCTCAGTGGTAGAGCATCCACTTTGCATTCAGAAGTTACCTGGTTTTTGACATTTCTAGGTAGGCTAGGAAAGATGCCACTCTGGAACCCTTGAGTTCTGCTGCCAATACTGAGTTTATACCAAGATGTTCTGACTCAGTAAAGGAAGCTACTCATATAGAGCTACTGCAATAACAAGAAGTGCTGAATTTCTCCCACAGTCCCTATTTTGAACCGGTTTTCCTTTTTTAATCCCCGGTGTAAGTACACTCACTATGTGAGCCAAGCCAGTGTTCCTGTACACCTGTCAGCAGCTTCAGAACTTATGAATGCAATGGCTGAGGGGCTTTGCTGCTGATCTGGGCACATAGCAAACTTATTAACATGTAGTTCCTGCATAATGATTGGAACCGAGCTGACAAGGTAAGCCATCAACCCAGTTTTGTGAAGAAAAATGCCTCCCCCCCTGAGATCATATGAATTCGACATCAATAGCTAACAGGTTTGGGGAGGAAAATCTGTAATTTATTCTGGTGCCTCCACTGAACTAGAGGTATATTTGCCTCCAGTTGTACGTGGCCAGCAGAGATTGTAGGACAGCCTGTTGCCAATTGACCCCATTTGCTGCATGGTAGCTCTTCCATTTCAATAAGCTGTTATTCAAGGAATGAATGAATGAATAAATAAATAAATAAATAAATATGCTTTCTTAGCCACAAATACTTGATAAATTCACCAACTCTTTTTGAGTAAAGGACATTCCAGGAAGAAAAGTGAAAAGGGATGTGATTTCAAAATCATTGCACATATCCTTTCCTCATGATGCACATGCTGAAAGGTAGCTGTGTTTTGAAATAACTTTATTAATTTAGAGTCACTTCTAGAAATGCTGGAGACATTCACTAGACACGGGCCTAGAAATGTTTGAGAAACTCCCAAGAATTCTTCTCTAGATTGGATTCAAAACTGAGCCACAGAAGACTTAATGGCTTTATCCTTTCCCACTCAGAGACTTCCACAATGGTAGATGTGGGGGGGGGTTCCCCACACAGCAGTCAAAGATTAAAAGTAACTTGGGAAAACTGGGTTGCCAAAAGCAGGACCACTGTTTGTCCCTCAAGTCTTTTTGCAGAAATACAGCCTCCTTAACCCCCCCCCCCCGTAGTAACTAATGAAGACATCAACATGTTGATTGATTTCAATAGGGAATTCAGACTTGCTCAGAAATAAATCTGAGCCATTGCTTTATATGTAGATGGGTGGGATTTATCTTGGTTTATTTCCTAGCCAATCCCAATGTGAGTGATTCCCTTTATTGGAGTCAAGGACTTAGGTGTAGATATGTTCTGACCTCTGGGAGTTCCCATTAGGTGTTCTTTGCATGTCTGTTTTTGAGCTTGTAAGGAAGCAGAAGGAGAGGGAAGTACTCGTAGTGACTCTTAGTTCATTATTTCTAAGCATGGGAAATCCACTGTTTACCAATGAAGACACAACTCCTGTCCCAGGATTGCAACTTAAATCAACATGACACCACAGTGAAGGTTATAAACTGATGAAAGAGAAAGTGGATGAACAAGGGTGACAATAATCTCATGTATTGTCACAATAAATCACCCAGGTGCTTCTGTTAAAGGGGGTGGTGGTAATTTTTCTTTCTTGATCACATACGTTGGACTTGATATAGTGACATCCTTTCCGTGTATCCCAAAATTTGAGAGCACACAGCTGGATGCTTTTTGCCCAATACAGCAAGAGCTATCCACATGCCCAAGCAGTCTTCTACAGAATTGCCAATACAAATTAACATCTGGATGCATGCCCCCACCTAGGTGCTCTTACAGAGTGTTCAATTGGACTTGTCTGTGTCTTTGGATATTTGTGGGGAGGAAACACATCTGAGTCAGTTCCATTAGTTGTTGTTACTCATGCCTAGTTGTCCATGATCATTACTAGATCAGGGCCTTTTGTTTGCAAGAAGGGATGAACAGAATCCAAAATCACATTATTATTTTTTAATAGTTTGGAGACAGAATAGATGAGTTGTGGGAGATGCATGATCAGACCTTTTTAATTTTAGAAATGCTATTTTACAGTGGCTTGTGTTTGGATGAGAGCCAGTGTGGTGTAGTGGTTAATAGTGGTAGACTCATAATCTGGTGAACCGGGTTCGCGTCTCCCCTCCTCCACATGCAGCTGCTGGGTGACCTTGGGCTAGTCACACTTCTTTGAAGTCTCTCAGCCCCACTCACCTCACAGAGTGTTTGTTGTGGGGGAGGAAGGGAAAGGAGAATGTTAGCCACTTGGAGACTCCTTTGGGTAGTGATAAAGCGGGATATCAAATCCAAACACAGGTCCATAAACCACAGTTAAACAAATAGCACAGAGGAACAAACCATGGAACACTGAGTGATGCAACCAAAATAATGCTTTTGGTTTGTTTCTCCCAAATAAATGACAGTTGGGAAGCCAAGAACAAGACGATTGTTTATTGCCACTTTGGTTTCTGAACATGGCCTCTGTTGGCCTAATTGCTCCCTCCCAGCTGCTATCTAGAACAGAGAAAATACTGCAGAAAAAAAGAGTTAACTCTCACCAGAGCCACTAGCTCAACCCAATTCTCCTTTCCCTCACAATGAGTCTTAAAATTAAAACTAAAACATCAGGAGGTATAATCACATATACATTGAATTTTATCTGTTCATGTCTTCAAGTAATAATGACTATTCCAGTGTCACCAGGGCTTAGTTGCTGAAAGAGGATTTGAACCCAGCTCTTCCTGGTCAAAGGCTGGCACTCTTGTTGACTTATTTGGTGGGGTGGGGTGTTCAGTACCATTGAATATGATCCTGCAAGGCAAACAACAATTCTGGGATTAATTCCTCTTTTGATATTCCAGATTTTAGGCTTCTTTAAGGAGTATTAATTTTTAAGGGCAATAGTTTGAATGATTGAGACATAGAAAGAACAACCAGCTGACCTTTTTATGAATCAGATGCTAGAAGGGATGCAGGAGGGCAAAGCTAAGCAGAGTCCAGTATGGTTTCAAATTGGATGGAAGACTGCATGTTGAGGTTCCTGCATTGTAGGGGGTTGAACTAGAAGACCTTTGGGTTCCCTTCCAACTCTACAATCCTATGATTGTATAAATGAGGTTTCTCTTGTGTTCCCAGCATTCTGCAATCAGCTTGGTAAACAGCCTTTATTCAATCAGTTTTAAAATCCAATCTCACCGATACTATTTTTAGTATTTCCTGGTAACTCTGGCTTTGTCTGGGCAATTTTATCAGATTTATAACTTTTGAAGTGTTGTTATTATCTTTCAGTAGGCAGCAGAGTGGCATTTTTTTGAGGAACATGTCAAGAGTTTAGCTAGGCGCATCTGACGATTCCCTTCTAAACCAATTAAATATATGTATTTGCCAATGTTGAAATGATTCTCCAAGGACAAGGACTTTAAGCATAAACCTCCATCTCTTTTTGATTTGCAAAGCACAATTGCTTGCTATGATGTCCATGATTTTGTTTTGCAAATAGTTCTACAACTCCAAACACACATATAAGCACAAAGCAGGGAAGCGAGGCAATTACTTTGCGCAAATGAAAGAGAGGGAGGTTATACCCCTCCCTATACATTTAGTAGTAGTAGTAGTAGTAGTAGTAGTAGTAGTAGTAGTAGTATTACTAATAGTAGATTATTCATAAATTGGAATGTTCCAGCATTCTGTGATGTACTTTTTTCTCTTTCACAGAGTGCAATGGGGGGTGTAGAGGGGGGAAGATTGACATTAATCTGTGTACATGAAATAATGCCGTCCTGGGATGAGTCTGTTCTCTTTGATGCTTCATTATGTATAGTGATCATTTGAGTTCCATTATTTTTTCTTTCTTTCTTTAAAGCACTGTTGTTTATTCATGTCACCTAAATTAAGACAAACTTGTCATCATTTTTCCTAGAAAGAAGTGTTACTTACACAACAATAAGATCTGGCTTCTGATACTTTGTTTGGATTCTGTTAGACCATATAAAATGAACATTGGAATTGAGTGCCCCTCCTCCTCCTCCTCCTTTCCCCTAGGGATGTTAAGATATTTACATATACTGTATGCACTAGAGTCAAGATGCATTTTCCTTCTGATTCCCTCAAAATTGTGTATGTATTTAGCTGTAAAATTTTGGGAATGTATGTATGGGATAAATAGTATTTGAGGCCAGTCTGGTTCCCATGGGAATAACCCAAAGGTTCCATATTCTGTAAAAATTCAGAACTCCAAAACTTCTGTTTACTGACTGCTCAAACTCCCCCATACAGTATTGGGGATCTTGGAGAATTTCAATAGAAGTAGTAATGAAAATTGCTTGTTTTGCTTATTTATCCCATGTCCAGAACAGAAATCAGTTTTGCAGTTATGATCCGATTTCAGTCTGTAAATGATTTATAATTGGTAGCATCCCCTCCCTCTTTTGCATTGTGCTTCCTTGCACTGAAATGAATAGGGTAGACTTTTGCAATGGCAATATAATTAACATAAATAATTATGTGAATAAGTCACATGAATTACAAATTTTCACAATAGGGTACAGTAAGATGAATAATGAATTACTGGCTTTTGGAAGAATATGAACTGCAATGGAACAGAGACAGCTCTGCTTGCTAAAAAAATGCTGGGCAGAATGGAAAACAATACCTTATTAACATCCCAACCCATTCACCACTACAGGCATTAAAACACGCCAGTGGATAAGTTACAGGATGGTTACTATTTACTGAATAGGGGTGTAAGGGAGCAGCAATTTCTGTCTTGTCCTGGTGTTCGTCACAATCCACACTTTTTCTGATCGGCTATAGTTCAGCTTCCACTAAGACCTATGCTATTCATCTTGTTATCCCCAAGGCTGAAATTAATGTAATTAATTACATAATTAGTTTCAGTGGATAGGAAATAGCAAAAACAATGCAAAAAAACCCCAATGTAGTTATCTGCATAAAAGTTGCAGACTAAAGAAACCATAATAACGATTACCATTTGCATTTGCTTGTGTGATTTCCATTCTGGACTTCAGATGAGCATGCAATTTGTGGCACTTTCTGCTCTTGTTTTTGTTTCTGTTTCTGTTTCTGAAAGAATTCTCTGACGTCCCTAGTGCTGAACCTCCAGTTTTATTTATTTTTCTCCCATGTGCTTATTTGTGTTGGCTTTATTATCACTCCCAGACCATGTGGCCTTGCTTGCATAGAAGCAACCATCCGACGTGGACTGAAATGTGTCAATAGTGCTTCAACCCCATGGCTGTGGGATTTGTATAATATGCCAGAGTAAATATTCTGTCACACACACACACACACACATTTCCATCATAACAGCATTGTACAAACTGAGGGGAAAGGGTTTGGTTTTTCTTTCTTTTCTGGGACAGTTAATGTTTCTGGAATCTTCCTTCAGGCTGTAGAGAAACTGGCGTATTTAGAGCAAAGCACAGTCATAACCAATATCCTAATCTGTCCTTCACATACAGAATCAGTCTCCTGTTCTCTGTGGTTTGTGTAAATGTCTCTCAGCAGATCTAATCATGTGCGATGGAGATAAGAATTTGCTTCCTTAATTCATCTATCTGCATTCTACTTTAAATCCTGTGTGGAGGTTTTTTGTTTCTTTATAATTGACCAAGAAATGAAAAATCATCTTCCAAAGTATAGTAAGGGTAGGAGTTACAAAGCTCCTGATTTTGCCAGGTTTATAGGCCATCAAATTGGACTAATCTGTGCACACCAATATACTAGGTCAAAGCATTGGTTGACATAATCCAGTTTTGTCTACTCTCACTTCATTGTCTCCCCATGGTCCTGGCCAGAAGAAGAAGAGTTTGGATTTGATATCCCGCTTTTCACTACCCGAAGGAGTCTCAAAGCGGCTAACATTCTCCTTTCCCTTCCTCCCCACAACAAACACTCTGTGAGGTGAGTGGGGCTGAGAGACTTCAGAGAAGTGTGACTAGCCCAAGGTCACCCAGCAGCTGCATGTGGAGGAGGAGACGCGAACCCAGTTTCCCAGATTAGGAGTCTACCGCTCTTAACCACTACACCACACTGGCTCTCTTTAATATCCTCCTCCTGTGTTTCTTTAAGCAGAGATGCCTGGATCAGGCCAATGGCCCATCTAGTCCAGGATCCTCTTCTCTCAGTAGCCAAACAGATGCCTATGGGAAGCCCACAAGCAGGTTCTGAGCACAGCAAGTTTCTCTCCACCTGTGATTCCCAGCAATTGGTATGTAGGGGCATGCTGCCTCTGACAGTGGAGAGGCAGACGTAGCCATAGTGGCTAGTAGCCACTGATAACTTTACCCACCGTTATTTATTTCCTAATTGTCTTTTGAAGCAGTCTAAGCTGTTGGCCATCACTGCCTCTTGAGGGAATGAAATCCACAGTTTGACTGTATACTGCATGAACTGCTTTCTTTTCTCTGACCTGAATCTCCCAAGACTTCACTTTCACTGTATCACCCCCAGTTCTCATATTATGAAAGATGGAGAAACACTTCTCCCAATACACTTTCTCCATGTTATGCATACTTATATATAAAGCTCTGTCGTGTCCTCCTTCTAAACCAAAGAAGCCCCAAATGTAATCTTTCCTTTCTCCAGTCCCTTATTCATTTTTACACGTGAACACAAGCAAAAGTGCCATCCACAAATATGCTGTTTGTCCACCCCTAGCTGTGAGAGTTTCCGAGAGGATGTCATAGCGATATAATGGGCTTAAATTTGTACAGGAAAACAAAAGCCCTACCAAAAAACGTTAACATAAATCAAGCAGCAGTTATGTATCCAGCGCATGCAGCATTTTGAATATTTGAAATGTGCACGCTAAATATTAATATTAAAACTCCTGCGCTGTACATTTATTAAGATGCCTGCCTCGATACAGTGCAAAGAGCATCATTCTGTGCTGCTTTAAGTGGGGAAGTGGTGTAATGTGGCCTCATCTTTCAGAATGCATGAAAATCTGAATTACACACTGGGTATATGACAGCAGATGGAGGACCTGCATCCTTTATTACTGCTGCAACATTCACGCTACTGTAGTTCTGAATGTGTTCACATTTATCTGTTCCAGGCAGTAGTTTGCTAGCACCATAAAAATCACACAATTTGCATTCATCCCTTTAATTTGAGGTGGGGGGCAGTAAAGGGTGTATTTCTGTTAACAAAATCAGAGGTGGGGAATAATGGTTGCAGGTTCAAGTATTCTATGAATTATGCTGGGAGTTGCTGTTTGATCTTGGATTTTGCCTTTATATGTATTCCACTGAAATACATAGCACATGGGGACAAGAATTGCTCGGATATTTATCAGAAATAACAATGATATAGGGTTCTGAGTACTTTGAGTGGATAGCTGCTCAGGGGATAGGACTTTTCCAACCTCCCGTTCCTCACTGCAGCCTGAAAAGCTGTCCTTGGGAGCAGGGGGACTCTTCAGATCTGTATGTTATATCGAGATCTGAGGCATCCGGGAAATCCTTACTTGCAGGGGCAGCCTACCTTGCAGTGGTAGAGCATTGCAGTAGGTCCCAGGTTCAATACCCAGCATCTGCAGATAGGGTTGGGAGAGGCTCCCTGTCTGAATTCCTGAAAGCTTTGCCAATCAGCATAGACAATACTGAGCTAGGAGGACCATTGGCCTGACTCACTATAAGACACGTTTCTATGTTCATTCAAATATGGTCTCCCATGTATTCTGACAGCTTGTGCTCATCTCCAAAGGGTGTGTCACATATTTATGCTACAGGGAAGGTCCATAGCTCATTCCTGACATCTCCGGACAACTTTCAGTCAGTGTAGAACAATGGACTGAATCAGTTTCCTTTGTTCCAGTATGGTGCCCCCTCCCAATTATAAGTAGAGCCGTATGGAGGGGACATAGCACAGTGGAATCCAGAAGGTCCCAAGACAGATATCTGTATGTAGGTTAGAGAAAGATTCCTGGGGAGCAGCTGCCAGTCAGTGGAGACAACACAGAGGTAGTTGGACCAATTGTCTGACTTTGTCTAAGGCACATCCTTGCATTACTCAAACCTGACCAGAGTGGTAGTTGAATCTTTACTGGTCAGGCCATGCGGATGCGGAACATATAGCTCTGTTCTCCAACATCTTGCTGCTGCTTCAAACTGTCCAGCATGTGCCTCACTCTACTTAATGATAGGGCAGACCCTGCCCTCAGCCTTATCTTATCAAAGACACATTTGACTCCAAATCCAGCTCTTTGCCCAGCCTCCTCATCCTTAAAAAGGTAAAGGGACCCCTGACCATTAGGTCCAGTCGCAGACGACTCTGGGGTTGCAGCTCTCATCTCGCTTTACTGGGCCGGAGCCGCGTACAGCTTCCGGTCATGTTGCATGACTAAGCCGCTTCTGGCAAACCAGAGCAGTGCACGGAAATGCCTTTACCTTCCTGCCGGAGCGGTACCTATTTATCTACTTGCACTTTGACGTGTTTTCGAACTGCTAGGTTGGCAGGAGCTGGGACCGAACAACGGGAGCTCACCCCGTCGCGGAGATTTGAACCACCGACCTTCTGATTGGCAAGCCTTAGGCTCAGTGGTTTAACCCACAGCACTACCCACGTCCCTCTCATCATGCTTAGAAATGTGCAAAACGTCATTAACAGTTAAACAAATGCAGTACTTTTCATGAGAAACCTGCAAGGTGAACTGAGTGTTGATGACTGAAATACGTTTCGAGCTTTGGTAGTTCTGCTGCTGTTATTTAACACCTCCGTGGTTGAAAGAAGTGAACAGGGGTTTCAGCCTGAGAGACACTAATGTAAGAGTTGAAATGCATTGACTGCAAAGTAATTCAGTTTCTTTTTTGGTGGGGCGGTGTGGGGAATAGGAGAGGGAAATTCTGCCAGTTAACTTCTGGTTTACCGGTTTGTTTTTGATCCCAGTTCAAGGTGTTCACATTAGTGTTGAAAACCTTAAACAGCTCATGACCCAAATGTCTGAAAGACCGCCTGCCTCCTTCTCTACAGAACAATGTTATCATTGTAGGGGGAACCTTCTTCATAGTTCCACCAGCCTCAGAAGTTCAGGGTGGGGATGGCCTGTGTGAGAGCACCTGCTCTGTGGCAGCCATTAAGGTAAAGAGCTTCCTCTCATAGAAGTGCATCTGGCAACTTCATTATGCAGTTCTTTGTGAATGTTCTTATATCTTGATCTTGTATCTGTGAAATGTATATTTTCAAATGTATATTTTTTTGTAATTGTATTTTTTCTAGAAAAGTTTTTAATGTTGTGTTTTCAGTTGCTGTTGGTCGGTAATTAGTAAGAACAAATAACTGTAGCAGCTACCTGCCTTACACAATTATATAAGGCAATATGAGCACAACCAGTTGCCATGAAACCTTCAAGATACAGTCATACATCACCAAATATGCATACTCTTAATATTCACTTGCAGTGCAGAATTTACGTGTGAATGTGCAACAGCTCATGTACTCGCAAGTGTCTTCATCAAACCTGATCCTGTATGTGCTTACTTGGAAGGAGAATTTAACTAATGGGGTTTGCCCAATGGAGTGGGCAATAGTTTGCAGTCTTAATGGGGTCATTAGGTAAAGAAACTGGTCTCCATCTAGCAGAGAGTATAGGGTGCTTAAAATGATTGAAATCACTTGGCCAAAGGCCAACAGACTCCACCTGCGTTGGGTTTTAGTTACCATGTGTTCAAAAATTTTAAATGTGTTTGGTGCAGTCTACTGGCTAGTTGAAAAAAATGACAAAAGTAGCCATCATACTAAAAATCCCCTCTATATTTTATGTTGTGTCCCAAGGTATATCATCTTAAGGTATTAATGATTAATTCCATGAAACTCTGAGAATTCTATACTTGTGGGATGCATTGCAGGATACAGGTGCTGGCATTTCATATCAGTTATTCTCTTTAAGGAACATTTCTATACATGACAAATTGCTGTTGATATTTCATGTTACTTTTTTCATGCTAAATACTGAATAAGCAATTGTATATATTGAAAACTGGGCTTGTTTCAGTTATTCCACTGGGCAGTCACATCCTGATAGATCCATCACAGTCTATTGATGTAACAGTTGGCAGCTTAAATCCCCAACCGGTCCTTGATGTAACCAGCCACTTTAATTGAACTTCTCATGAGTCAACACTGAACATGTCCTCCCACCATGTTTATGTATGGCTAGCTCCATCCAGGGGCGTAGCAACGGGGGAGCGGTGGGGGCGATGCACTCCCGGTGCCACATCTCCGGAGGTGACAAGGCATGTGGTTTGCCAGCGGCGCCTCTCCAGCACTATACGGATGATTGCGGGATCCTCTGCTCGTGGCTGTAGCCGTGAGCAGAGGATCCTGGAACCATCCATACAGCCCTGGAGCGGCGCCACCAGCAACCCGCTACATAGCGCACATGCACAGCGTCACACGTAGCGACGCTGCGCATGCACACTACGTAGCAACCCCCCACCCCCGGGTGCAGGTCATGTTTGCCACTCCGGGTGCCCAAGCGGCTTCCTACACCTCTGGCTCCATCCTACTTTAAAATGAGTAGTAGGTATGTTATTATACTCAGAAAACATTGACTCTGTATGGGGCAGGGGAGGTAAGTTGTAAGGTTGATGTTAATTGTGCCACTCACTCTTGGGTTAAAGCTTACTGTGACTTCACAATGTGAGTTTAGAGTTGTGACATCAGTTCTATCAAATCCTTTGAAGTGAAACAAGCCCCAACATTGCTATCTTTTCAAGATTAGCTGGAAACCTTTCTTTCCTTCCAAACCTTCCCCAATTGTTTTATTTTTGCACCTTTTAATTATTGTTGCATCTTGTAGGTGTTTTATTATCTGTCTTATAGTTTATATTTATGTACTCCACTTTCTATACTGGTTTATTTTTTGTTTGTTTGTTTGTTTATTATTTATGAATTTATGAATCATCCTCCACATATGTCTCAAGGCAATTTACAGTCATACCATTTAAAAGAAAGCACACACAATTCCAAACTACAGCAATAAACTAATACAGAACTAGCACTGAACTTGTACTGTGTTTTGGGTTGTTTATACTTTATTGGCAGGTAGAGTTTGGTTTTTCATTGGAGGTATTATTTTCATTGGGTATTATTACTGAATGAATGCATGAAAAAAACAAATAAGGTGTGGATCTATATGCCGCCACCCCCCGCAAAATAATGTTTACATTCTCTCCATTGGTGGCAAAATCTAGGAAGGCATTTCACCAGATACTCACTTGGGGAGTAAAATTATCTGGCACTTTCTTTGGGCAGAGTGATCACCATTAGCAGCTGGAGTAGAATGGCTTCTTTTGTTTCTTAAGAACTACCTCCCCCTCCCCCCAATACTGCTGTTACAATTAGCAGTGGTGGGAGCAACCTATCTGTGTTGGTGGCAGACAGGTGACCATTTTGGGTCTTCCCACAGTGCCCTGGTTTTAGTGTAGTTTGGGAACACTGTTGTGGGGAGGGCAGCAACAGCAACCAATTGTGAAGAGTATTTGATGAATATTCAGTTGAATGCCCATCTTTTTGGGGGAGATGGTGAGAGGCAGTAAATTATTGAAGTCATTCACAGAAAAAGAAGAAGCAGCTAAATTTATCAGAAAGTCTGAGAAATTTCAGCCCAGCTCCAGCAGTCAGGGATTTATGTGTGAGATAACTAAGAAGAAATGTGTAGATTCATTGTCCCAACCCCAAAACAGTGATTCCATTATGCACAAGAATGGGCATCTGAATTCAACCCTGCATGTATTTCTGCTTGAGTTTCTTTCTTCTTTTTCAGGGTGTTGAGTATTGCTATACCACCACAGGTGCAAATGCTCATTAAATTGAAGTGCTATATCCTACAGGAAGGTATTGCAAGCCCAGGCTTCTGCCTCAGCAAAGCTATATAGGAGTGATGGAAGAGTGATTTTGATTGTCAAGGTTAAGTGTTTAACTGTGAATCTATCATCTATCTATCTATCTATATCTATCTATCTAATGCATTGAAAAGCATTTAAAGAAAATTTCTCATTTTTGTGTTTACATGACAGCCTAAAACAGCTCCGAAAAGGACCTTTGGATCCATTACAAATGAACAGGTAAATATGTATAAAAGCCACAGGGGATTTCTTTCTTTCTTTCTTTTGCTTAAAACCCTTTTGTTGTTAATGTACCACATTGTCTCTGTGTAAGTATAATGGAGTTGCTAACCCTTTTTCAATATTTTGAATTTGAAATGGCGAATGTGGAAAACTTGATTTTAAAACAAGCCAAAATGTTTGTTTTAAACCCAAAAGGTACTGATATCTCCAAGATTGTTTGGAGTGAATGTTTACCATCCTGTTTCAATGCTAGTTAAGCATTGAACAGTATTGTTTTGGGTTCAGCTGTACATCCAGCAGATCATTATCAAATGCATGTATCTCACTAGATATTACTTAACTATTGCATGGCTTGCAGCTTGTCTCCACTGGAAAGTGATGTGTGTCAAGGTTAATGTGGATATTATTGATGATAAGGAAGCTGTAACTAGGATGTGTCATCTGTGATGGTCCATCACTTGATGTAGCAGTAATTAGGGAGTGAGAAAACTGTTTCCAGTTTCAGCCTTGCTGGCACTCAATTATAGGTCTTTTCAATCCCATTTTATGCAGATATTGTAAAAGAATATTATTATTATTATTATTATTATTATTATTATTATATTTAAGTTGTAGGCATTCTATGAACACTTTGTAATATAAAATCCACTGTTTTATACATGCACTTCAATGCATTTCCTTATAAAATGCACATTTTTTGTGTGCAGTATTGGCGTGCAAAAAAAAATTGCACACACAAATGCTCATTTAATATTGAAAAGACTTGAAATGCATGTAAAAAGGAGAGTTTATTTGGCAGTGCATCACAAACTCTGGATAAGTGTGTAATTAGGGATTCAGGGGAAATTCAGATCAGCCTGCATTTAAGGGCAAGCAATAATTTTCCAAAACAATATGTGAACTGAAACACAGCCTTCTTTCAAAACTTGCACATATCCACACTGCACTGCAGCTCTTTTGCTCGGTAATATGTTCAGAAATGCATATGAAGGGCT
>OFHU01000722.1:0-59447 GCA_900245905.1 Lacerta viridis
CAGATATTAATATATTCAACGACTGTTTGAAGTACAGAACATCGGCATCTGATGCTTTGCGCTAGCATACAGAGCCAGATTTTCTCTGTTCAAATTGAAACACTCTGAAAAGCAGTCAAACAGCTTTGCATTCTCTCGCCTGGGGGAAGCTTTGGGGTGGGGTGGCGGTGGGGGGGGGAGGAGAAGGAGAATGTATCTGGATTAATATAGGGAGGGCATTTGCAAACTGCACCACTGTTGTTGTTTTTTAGTATTATTACTTTTTTAAAAAAATTATTTATACTTTTCGGGTTTATACATTTCATTAATTTTACAATCATTTCAACATTTCAAAGCTTGACTTCCTTCCCCCTCTTTCTGCGACTCCTTAAATTTATTTAATATCCTCTGCATATCCAAATTCATTTAATTTGCTCGTTTAATTATCTACTTTGAATATATACTCTTATGAAGCTGCAGGTTGTTACAATAATCTTGCCAATGTTTTTATCTGTTTGCAATTTATCTGTAATTATTCAATAAACCATTTCCATTCTCTTATTAAAAAAAAGAATGTTAACTTGATTTCTTATTCTTCTGGTAAGTTTCGCCATTTTGCATATGCCATAAGTTTTTGTATCCATTCTTCCTTTTCTTGGGCTTCTGCTTCTTTCCATTTTAAGGCGAGTAGTATTCTTGCTGCTGTAGTAGCATACATAAATAAATTTCTATACAATTTAGGTAGTTCTGTCCCTATAATTCCCAAAAGAAAAGCTTCTGGGTTTTTTTTACAAAGATTATTTTGAACATCCTTTTCAATTCATTATATATCATTTCCCAGTAAGCTTTAAACTTACTACGGGACCACCACATATAATAAAAAGAACCTCCTTTCTCTTTACATTTCCAACACTTGTTTGACTTAGATTTATGGTATACATTTTTGCCAGTTTACTCGGTGTTAGATACCAACGATATATCACTTTCATGTAATTTTCTCTTAAACCATTGTTGTTGTTCTTGTTGTTCAGTCATTCAGTCGTGTCCGACTCATCGTGACCCCATGGACCAGAGCACGCCAGGCACTCCTGTCTTCCACTGCCTCCCACAGTTTGGTCAGACTCATGTTGGTAGCTTCAGAACACTGTCCAACCATCTCATCCTCTGTCGTCCCCTTCTCCTTGTGCCCTCCATCTTTCCCAACATCAGGGTCTTTTCCAGGGAGTCTTCTCTTCTCATGAGGTGGCCAAAGTACTGGAGCCTCAGCTTCAGGATCTGTCCTTCCAGTGAGCACTCAGGCTGATTTCCTTCAGAATGGATAGGTTTGATCTTCTTGCAGTCCATGGGACTCTCAAGAGTCTCCTCCAGCACCATAATTCAAAAGCATCAATTCTTCGGCGATCAGCCTTCTTTATGGTCCAGCTCTCACTTCCATACATCACTACTGGGAAAACCATAGCTTTAACTATATGGACCTTTGTCGGCAAGGTGATGTCTCTGCTTTTTAAGATGCTGTCTAGGTTTGTCATTGCTTTCCCCCCAAGAAGCAGCTAATTTCGCGACTGCTGTCAACATCTTAACATGCTGTAAATTTTATATCCCTATTCCACAATTGTTCCCGTGCTTCTATGTCTACCGGTATATTATAACCGATATCTATTGCCCAGTGTATCATTGAGGATTTTACTTGCTCATCCTTTGTCTCCCATTCCAACACTATTTTATACATTTTAGACAACAGTTTTACATTACATCCCAACAGGTCTCTCTCCCAGTTGTGATATTTGTTCCCCAAACTCTCATATCCTATCTTTCTTAAATACTTCATTCAAATGATGATATTGTAACCATGTTGTTGATTTCCCTGACAATTCCTTAAATTCTTTCAATTTATACTCTCCTCCCTCTGGAGGCTGTTGAGAGGGGAACTCATTGGTGGCCGATGTCTTTGGGGACTGGGAGGGAAGAAGGAAGGAGGGCTGACAGTAGGTGGAGCCACAGAGCCAGAGGTGTAGGAAGGTCAGGTGGTACCCAGTGCAGAATATTTCTTGTCACACACACCCCATTGTTGTTCCCCCCCCCGCAAAAATGGTTTTACATTATTTCATATTTTCTTAAAAAGGAATAATAACAAGTAATACCTGGTAATAATAATAATAATAATAATAATAATAATAATAAAACTTTTATTTATATCCCGCCCTCCCCGGCCAAAGTCGGGCTCAGGGTGGCTAACATCAGATACATAACATTGGTATAAAATCAAACAATAATTAAATTACCTCCTAAAAACATCTCAAAATCAAATTAAAGTCTAATTAGATGGCTTTCCACAGGGTTAGGGTTGGGAACAGTAAGTGCTCCACTGAACTGAAATTTCAGCCTTCACGACATAGGAAAACAGCCAAGAGAACAGCTATTTTGGTGAAGGAGGCAAAAGGTTTAACAATAAAAGTTCCCGCCTCGGTGTGAGCGGGAGAGAGAGAGCTTTGCCTTTGCGATCTCCGTTCCTTTGCTCTGGCGACCTCTGCTGCTTTTACCCTCAAGACCTCCACTGCTCTTACACTCATGACCTAACTTCAGTTTGTTGGAGCAGGTTCTCCGACAGTATGGTCTGCTCATAGATCATAAAGGTGTTCTTAGGAAGGTAACCAACCAACCAACCAACCAACCAACACACACCTTTTGCATTCTCTTAGCTTTCACCTCTCTCCCCACGCTTTGTGGTAGCCTGCCCACGTTTCCCCAGAATTCTTATCCTTTAGTACATCAAACACAGTTCTCAGTCCATGTTGCGTCCAGTCTTCTGCCCCACCCTTCCTTCTGGGTTGTGGGTCAGGGCCTCCAATCTCACACGCCCAGACAATTTCTCCAGCTGCTTGAAACACGGGATCCCAGCTGCTTCCTCTCTGGCACAGGGGGAATCTCCTCCCTGGAGTTCTCCTGCCCCATATTCCAACTCAAAACCTTGCCACCAGCAGCCTTTATCTGGGGGCACTACCTTCAGAATCTCTGGGCCCACCCCACCCACATGGTGGTCAGAATCCCCCCATTCCCCTTACTCATGGAGCTAAACAAAGACATATTACCGCTACTTCCCCAGTGACTTTCTTCCCCCACACCCACAGGAATCTGGGCCACCCTGGTTGTTGCTGCCAGCATTGAGACAGGGCCCCACTCATTTTCAAAAGGGAAGGTAGCCAATCGTGGAGAAAGAAAACTCTGGTTCCAATCGCCTTCTAAATCTGGCCCGCAGTCAGTCCGGGAATCGGTGTGTTTTTACATGAGTACAATGTCTGCTTCCATTTAAAATGCATCTCTGGGCTATTTGTGTTATGAAAACTTCCCGCGGGGGCAGGCTGAGAGACTGACCCCAAAGGCGGACGAAGCTTCCGTGCCCTCTGGCTTCTGGAGTCCAGGGGCACAATGTAATATGCGGTTGTTCCCAGCTTGAAAACAACACAGACACAAGCCTTTTGGCTAAGATCTACTTTATTGTAGATAAAGAGCAGAATATATACATCTGCGTAGCAGCTCATAATTCAGAGCTGTCTATTAAAGCGTCTGCATCTCCTGCTGCAGAACTGAAAGTAAAGAGTACAATAGTAAAATACAATGACATCACATGTGAGTGGGCTACTATGGCCAGTGTGTTTCTCACAGAGTGAAATATGACTCTTAGTCAAGTCAAGTGACCTTGCTGCTTCAGCGTCTTCGCAGCTCGGCTTGTACTGATATCACAACATCCTCCCCCGATATTAGACAATGTGAGAGCGGCGAAAAGTAAGGCATCATTAAGAGAAGTAAACAAACAGTTATCATATACACAGTATGAATCTGTTGTCTTTGTTCCATCCTTGGAACTCTCTGAGACTGGTTCTACCAGTTGGAGCCTTTGATAACCAACTCTCCAGGGGACCAGAGCATTTGCTCTGTGTGTGTTGACAGGAACAGTGTTGAACTTTGCAACCTGTTGCTGTGGCTTTTTCACATCTGTGAAGTGAGCCTGAGTGTCTCTGTCTTGAGTGCAAACTACAGCTACATTTGCAACAGCTGAGATTGCAAACTCTTTGGAGTAGCGTTTGGGCGCCTGACCCTTTGTTACTCTCTCAGATCTACGCATAAGATGTAGATCTTCTTTGCTGAGTTTCTCCTGAACAGGACTTTTTGGAGAAACTTTACCAATTGTAAACAGTGGCTCTAAAGATCCTAGCACATCATCATCTGTAGATGGCCTGGTACTATCATGAGCTCCTCTCTCAATGACAGTTTCACCTGTGTCGGAACTAGCCGTGGTTGAGCTTGCACTGCTACTGCTGGTGTCAGTATCCTCATATGTATTGACATCAATGGGAAAGCTTTGGAGAATCTGTGTCTCCGGCTTTACAGTAGGTTCTACCTCCTGAGTAAGAATTACTGTGTTTGAGGAAGGCAATAGAATTCTGTATTGACCTTTCTCATAGCCCATAAAGATGCCTTGGATGGTTGCACCTTCAAGTGATTCCACCCACATTTGAGAACCAAAAACCTTAAGATGCTTAACAGAAGGTTTTCTGTGAAACAGTATCTCATAAGGTGAGCATTCCATTCCTTTTGGAATACTCCTGACCCAAGCATATGTGAAGGCAGATAGGCTTTCAGCCCAATTCTGTTCAGACAGCTTTGCACTTAGCAATTGCGCCTGCATACCCTCACGTAGTATTGTGTTAATTTTAACACACAAATCTTTGTCCCACGATGATTGGCTGACGGCAACTTTGTGCCGAATGCAATGTTGACTTAGGAACTCCTTGAACTCCTGTGAATCAAACACTGGTAATTGATTAGTATACAAACATTCAATTTTGCCATCATGCATGAAATCTATCTTAGCACAAAATTCAGTGAACTTGGCCAAGACTTGCTGCGGACTTTTCATAGTGTAAATCCAAGAGAATTTAGAGAAATGGTCAGACAGCAATAAATAACAGGTAGCTCCGCCTCTAGATTGTGGCAAAAGTCCTATTACATCAGCAGAAACCTGCTGGAAACATTTTGTGACCTTTTCTCTGCGTGGCTGTTTGGTAGTCTCCTTGGACTTAGCAGCACCTGCAAAAGAATAAGAATCAACAACATCAAAACAACAGTCAGTAAATTCAAAAGATAGTAAAAACAGTCCATCTTTGTTCTTCTGAGCTGTAAGGATAGCTTCTCCATCCTTATAAATTGTGCACAGTCCTTTGCGCAGCCTGAGCTCGCATCCCTTCTCGGTAAGCTGCGGTGCACTTAGCAGGTTGTAGGCAATTTCTGGAACATATAGCACGTTGCTGATAGACAGCTGGAGACTCTGAAGATAAACAGTTCCAACTCCAGTCGATTTCAGGTGTGTTCCACTCACCTGCGACACGGTGGATTCCAGCTTCTTAAAAGTCTTAAATAAACGTTTGTTGGCGGTCATGTGGTGCGAACAAGCTGAGTCTATAACCCACGCTAGGCCAATGTCAATGTCATCCTGGTCCTGCACGCCTTGTGTAAGCAATGCAACTGTGCGCCCTTTGGAGCCTTTGGCTTGCGCCTTGCCTGTAGATCCAGCTGCGTTTTGGCTCTGGATAGATCCCTTCTTGGGTTTTCTGCAGGTCTGGAAACTGTGTCCTCTCATTCCACAGTTTGTGCAGCGTATGACTTTAAGAGCTTGCACATGCTCTATTGGACCACTAGGAGGGGTAGAGGACGCTTCACTCCCCCTTCCATTAGCCTCATTTTGAGCAGCACAACGATCTTGCTCATTTAGCAAAGTTGAGAAGACTCTGGCAACGGTTAAGTTTTGAGCATCCAGGGCACCTAGCTGTGATGCAATAGCACTATAACCGGCATGGAGGCTATTCAAAACCATGAAACAAAACACATCTTCGTTTAAATCCACGTTGCGTTGTGCGAGTTCACTTCGTAATTCTTTCATATGGTTAAGATGCGAACGCAAATTGTCTCCCTCCTTTAGCCTAAGGTTGGTGAGACGTTGGAAATGGAGCATGGAACTTCCTGCCGCAATCCTTAAATGTTCATTTTGCAAAACAATCCAATAATCATTAGCGTGAATCAAATCTCTGACGTGTATTAACTGAGATTGATCAAGATGCAAAACAATTGTAGCCTTCGCCTGATTATCCCTGTTCAGCCATCGAGGGCCTGGGAAAGGTGGAGGGGCATTAGTGGCTAGATCAAGCAAATTCTGCCTGGTAAGCACAGCTTCCATTTTAATACGCCATGTCTGATAATTTTCATCAGTGAGGAATGGGCACAGGGAGCTGCTGCTCTGCTTGCTATCCTTTGCCATAGTGGCGAAAAAGCAGGCTTTTTACTCTCTGACTTCAGAAAGCAATTTAAGCAAACAAACCTAGCCTTCTGAGGTTTATTGCGTCGTAAATCAGTCCGGTACTCACAGTCAATTAACGCGCTTCTTCTCACAGTGGGAAACGGCCGTCTTCAGCACGAAAACTCCCCCGGAATGAAGTACGCAGTTTAAAGCTGCTTTCTTTGCCGGCAGATAAACATCAGGCAGAAGTCATCAGAGGTCCGATGTCTTCGGAAACCATCCTCTGCTACCAATGTTATGAAAACTTCCCGCGGGGGCAGGCTGAGAGACTGACCCCAAAGGCGGACGAAGCTTCCGTGCCCTCTGGCTTCTGGAGTCCAGGGGCACAATGTAATATGCGGTTGTTCCCAGCTTGAAAACAACACAGACACAAGCCTTTTGGCTAAGATCTACTTTATTGTAGATAAAGAGCAGAATATATACATCTGCGTAGCAGCTCATAATTCAGAGCTGTCTATTAAAGCGTCTGCATCTCCTGCTGCAGAACTGAAAGTAAAGAGTACAATAGTAAAATACAATGACATCACATGTGAGTGGGCTACTATGGCCAGTGTGTTTCTCACAGAGTGAAATATGACTCTTAGTCAAGTCAAGTGACCTTGCTGCTTCAGCGTCTTCGCAGCTCGGCTTGTACTGATATCACAACAATTTGTGGGGCATAGGAATTCCTTCATTTCCCCCAAAATATATAGTCCAGCCCCCCACAAGGTCTGAGGGACACGGCCCCCTTCTGAAAAACTTTGCTGACCCCTGTGTTAGACCTTTTAGAACACAGGACAAAGCAGCCAGTGTCCAAGTATCTCTAGAACAAAAGCAAAGGATTTTCAGCGGAACAGAACCGAGAATATGGAATGCTACAGCATTGTGCACCTCACCTGGATCCCAGGCACTTTCAACGGAAGCTCCGAGGAGTAGAGACGTAAGTAAGCCCTTTCTTCTTTCATGTATGAGACGCCCCCTATTTGGGGGGACTCAGATTTAAGAATATGGGGGAATATGGGAGTATAAGACGCCCCCTAATTTTTGACATTATTTTTTAGGGAATAATCTATTATGGAGGCCGAACCTTTGATGATTTTCCTTTTGGTCAGCTCCATCTTGTTCATTGGTAAGTATTAATCATGCAACTTTTGGGGTGTTCTAAGAATTTACAATTCTTACATATATATATATATATATATATATATATATATATATATATATTATAATTGTTATTAATTTTCCAAGCAAACAGGCCACATGTCTGAGGCAGACAGGTCTCACACCATTTTGACTCTCAAAATGACCAAATGTTTACCAAATGGGTCTCTGCAAGGAAGGAGGGGTGAGGGATTTAATTGTTCCAGGAATTAAAGAAGATTACCATCTCAAAGGAATGGCCAGGCTACTGAGAAGAGGCATCAGATAACGCCTTTTTGTGTGGTGTAGGTGTGATGCATCTGGGTGATGAGCTTGGGTTACACCTCTTCCGTGATTGATGTTTCTGGGGGTGGGCTAGACTCCAGGAGGGATTTTGAAATGTCTTTATAAGAGCATGCTTGCTTTGTTCTGGGTCTTTTCCCTGAAAACACCGTTGTTGCAACAGCTTCAATAAAGATCAAGCTTACTAGCTGCTTTGCTTCTCAATCTTCTCTGGTTGGCCTCTGTTTTTTACTCCTACCAATGGAGAACCTGCAAAGGACTTTGCAAGGGCTCTTGTGTACCCCATAAGGGAATAAGGGCAGATTTTTCTTACAACAGAGATGAATCAGAGTTATCTATTTTGTCATTCAGGTTACAGATGCTTCAGGTTACAGACTCTGCTAACCCAGAAATAACGCTTCAGGTTAAGAACTTTGCTTCAGGATAAGAACAGAAATTGTGCTCTGGCGGCGCAGCGGCAGCGGGAGGCCCCATTAGCTAAAGTGGTGCTTCAGGTTAAGAACAGTTTCAGGTTAAGAACGGACCTCCGGAACGAATTAAGTGCTTAACCCGAGGTACCACTGTAAAAGGGTACATTCTACTCATGCCCAATGGCCGTCTCAAACCAGCCCACGGATGGTCCAGGAATCAGTGTGTTTTCACATGAGTAGAATGTGTCCTTTTTTTGAAAATGCATCTCTGGGTTATTTATGAGGCATAGGAATTTGTTCATTTCCCCACCTAAAGAAATATAGTCTGCCCCCCCACATGGTCTGAGGGATGGTGGAGTGGCTGAAAAAGGTTGCTGACCCCTGTCCTAACAATTAGTTAATATTTTCTTTCTCTCTTTCTCTCTTTCAGTGACCTTACTTTCAATGTGGGCCCTAGCCTGTGCGGGGTTCTTCGCTGGAGCTTCCCGCGCGCAGGACAAGGTCAACTGCACGCGGGATACCAGTTGCTGGGGGATCTGTGGCCAGTGCCTCACGTGCGTCCTTGCACGGGCACCGGCCAAGCCTGCGGACGGGACGGCCAGTAATTCCGGAGCCCAGCTCACACCGCGCCGTGAAGAAAGTTGTCCGCCAGGCTGAGTCTGAAGGATGCGTGAGTCGTTCGGATGAATAAGTGCCTCGTAGATGTATCTGCAAGCACTTGCGACCTCCTAAGTTATTCCCTAAAGCAAAGTGCTAAAACAAAGGGCGGCCAAAACTGCGGCCAAATAAAAGCGCTAATAAACGGTAAAAAAATTAAACTGAAATGAAATGAAGACAGACAACCATGGTTTCTTTTGATGGCTTTGGCTGACCCGCGTGGGCTGTTTCTTCTCTCTGTACCTTGCCACGCAACTTTCTCTCTGGGCTTGTCCGCTCTAAGACCATCTAAGCTAGCTAACCCTTTACCGAAATATCTTCCGCGATCTAACCCTCTCTACCACCTGCACGTTCTTCTCGCGTTCTACCCCGAATAACCCACGTTCTAACCCAACTATCTTGCACGTTCTGACCCGACTAACTGCCCAGCACGGGAAGCCGCAGCCTTTTATTGACAACGAACAGACAACGTCATGATCAATACTTTTACCAATCAGAACACTGTTGCTGCCCTTGAAAAGGGCGGGAAGCAGATTAACTGACCATTAACAAGTTTAAACCTTGGAGCCAAAAAGTCTAAGCGGAGGGATCTCAGCGGCAAGTCGCCCACTGGATCCTACTTTCACTTTCACTTTAACTCGGAAGTATACATCAAATAGTGCACATAATTGACATTTAAACAGGTACAAACAATCGCAGGTGCAAGCGCACCCACGGAGTGTATTCCCACAAGCCTGCACCATTTGCTGTGGCCGCAGGGGTAGAGGGACCCCTGTTCACAAGGTGAAAAGAATCCAAGTTTTGCAAGAAGAACTGGTTTAAGATTCTTTTCACCTTGTGAACAGCTGTCCCTCTACCACTGCCGTCACAGCAGAAAGTGCAGGCTATGGGCCACATTTGAGAGTTATGGGGGGCGCCAGGGAAGAGGCGGAGGTTGGACGCAGCGCTTCCCAGCATCAGCTCGCCGCCCTCGCTCACCTCCGCCATGCCGCGCCGAAGCTGGGTGCGTCGCCGGCAGTGCCATCCTGCCTAAAAAAGGTCACAACTCTGGAAAATGGGGGTGCCGCCGGCGCTGGATATGCTGAAGACGGCCCAGTGCCCGCTTCACAGCTTGCTGGCAGAAGGAGAACTGTGGGAATATGCTCCAGCGCGGCCGCGCACGGCTGCCATTAGCGGCAGACGAGCCTGCCAAGCCCGCTGCGCCTGCCGCGCGCAGGACGGAAGAGGACACAGCAGGACCCGTGGCAAATACCAATTGCATTTGCAGCTTTTATTTTCGTCCCAGAAATCAAAGAATAAACAAACCCCGGCCATTTCCGATCCTGTCTCTTGCTTTCATCAGAATTCTCCCTACGTACAAGATGGGAAGACCCACTGACAAATGCATCACTCAGATCTCCTCCACAACCAGTGCTGTCAAGTATCCCGTTTTCCCCGGGATTCTCCCTTATTTCAAGCAGTTTCCCACTGCTCTCCCTTATTTTTTATTTCCCTTAAATTTCCCGTTTTTAATGGAAGCAGCTCCTCCCCTGCTGGCCAGGGACTGGGTGGGAAGACCTCGCCTACTTGGAGAGAAAAGCCTCAGCCCTCAAAGCAAGTGGGAGCCGTTTCCCGTGCTTACAGGGGGGTGTATTCCTCCCCCTGCATCAGCCCCTATCCGTTGCCGCCGAGCCCCTCAGCCGGCCAATAGGGTTAGCTGGCGGGCGGAGCCTGGCTGCCTTTGAGCAGCTGCTGCTTCCTGTCCTGTTTTGATGGGATCAGACAAGAAGACGATGGGGCTCCATCGCGCGGAGCACATGGCTGCCCTCCTCTTTGCTCCGCTCCGAGCCCGCTTGGAGTTTACATTGCTGCTCCGCCCACTTTTGCTTCTGGCTCCGCCCACCACTGACATGTGACTGTCCCCGGGATAGGTGAGACTGCTGATCCCTTATTTTCAAATCCGAAACTTGACAGCTATGTCCACAACCATCCTATCATGCCAAAGGCAGAAGCAGCATCTGCATTTGTGGGGGTGAAGGAAAGAGGGAGCTCTGTGTGTTGGGTCTGCTGCTGCTGCTGCTAGCGAATGAATTTGGCTGGCTTGAAGGGAGATGTTGAGGTGCCCTTAGCAGAAAGCGGGTTCTCCACTCAGGGAGAGCACGGGTTGCGGAAGGTTTAATGGGACAGCTCCCTTGTTGCTGGGCGGGTTAGTTTGCATGGCCACTGTTTGGACTGGGCTCATCGGCTTGCTGGGGAGATGAGCATGTTGCAAGTTAATGATTGACAGGCATTGTTTAAATTCTTGCACGCATCTTTTAGGTTTCACTTTTGCTGCATGCAACGGATCTCCCGCCCACGCTGTCTTTAGGGATTTTTCTTTTGCATTTGACCTTGCTACCAGGGGTGTCGCAGGGGGGGGCAGAGGGGGAGGGGGGCCCCAGGCAGCGCCCCTCCTGGGGTGACACATCGGGGGCGGCCCCGCCCACTGGGCTTTTTTTTTTTTTAAAAAATTCTTTTTAGGCTATTTTCGGCACTGCCGGGGTGGAGCCGCAGGGGCCGCCAGCGAGTCGGGGTGTCACCCCCCTCGCTGGCCCCTGCGGCTCTGCCCCGGCAGCGCCGAAAATAGCCCCCGCCCTCCAGCGGCTTTTCGCGCCGCTGGCTGGCTTGCGGAGCCGGGGCAAGGAGAGGGGCGGGCCAGCGAAGAGGGGTGACACCCCTCTTCGCTGACCTGCCCCTCTCCCTGCCCCACTTGCGCTCCCCCGAGGGGGCCCGGGCGGCGGCTTCGGGAGTCTCTGCGGGCTGCAGAGAGTCCCGAAGCCGCAGCCTGGCACCCCTTTGTGCTACAGCAGCGGCTTCGGGACTCTCTGCAGCCCGCAGAGGCTCCCAAAGCCCCCGCCCGGCATCCCCCGGGGATGCCGGGCCGCCGCTTTGGGAGCCTCTGCGAGCTGCAGATAGTCCCGAAGCCCCCACCCGGCATCCCCCGGGGGCGGGGCGTCGCAGCGTGTTCGTGCGTCATGACGCACGCACGCACGCCGCAATGCCCCCCCCCAGGGGTGCCTCTTGGCTTCCCGCCCCGGGCAGCCAAGGGGCTAGGAACGCCCCTGCTTGCTATGCTTGTCATGGGGTCGCCTGCTTTGGAGCAGGGGCCTGGTAGGAATTTTGTCCATTTGGCTGATTGGCTGGTGCCATTTGGTTTTTGCCTACTGCATAGCAAATTGTCACAACTTGTAAGGTTGTGGTTAGGCATTGGTTAAAATTGGTTGGTCTAGGGGTACAGGAATTGGCTGGGCCTGCCCCTAAGTATGCTGCTGCAGGGGTATGGAATTGGCTGGGCCTACCCCTGCAAAATGCTGCTGCAAGGGTATTCCGTTAAAGGAATCCAGGGGCTCATCTTGCTTTTGTCCGTACCCCCCGAGAAGGGGCTAGGGCCGTGCAAGAGCCCCTGGGAGCATTTGGGGGAGAGCTGAGGGCCTGGCACTCAGCTCCTGATCTCTCCCCTATTGGTGTTTACCCTTACTGACTTCGCTGGCTAGTGGATGTCAGTTCTGTCCCAGAGCAGGGGACAGATAGTCGGAACCAATGCCTAAGCAACCACTCACTTCATTAAAATGATTTATTGCTTGCCCTTCATAAGCACCGATCAGGCCAGCGTGGGCTACAAGACAAAATAAACAACACCATAAACTATACACAAACATCAATAAAACAATATCCAAACTCATCGGAAAAGAAAAAAAAATACTTCAGGTCAAGGACTTGTGGGAACTTCAGAAGTGGGTGAATTGGGAAGTTGCAAAAGACACTCAGACAGGGTTGAGGGGGGGAGGCAGACATGTGATGGGATATCCTTTGTATTGTGCATTCATGATTACTAGGGTTTATGGTGCTATTGGGGCTGTCATTCACGATTCCACTTTGAAAACGTTTGGAGACTGAAAACCCATAACCTCCTGCTAAAATCCTCGTAATTTTTCGAACAATAAACATTCTGGGGTTTGTACAGGTCGTTCCACCATTGTTGCATTGTAGCCCTGCAAGACAGCCATAATGTGGTAGCACTAGGGAAACCTTGCAGAACAACTAATAAAGCAGAATAATCCCACCACGAATGCATTGTGTCAAGAACACATTGCAGGACCCCTCTGCAATAAAACACCAGTCTGGAGGGGCGCTCTGTCAACATGCATCTCTGGAACACAGGTGGCTTCAATCACAAATACAGAGCAGGCTGTTAGCTTGCTATATTAACCACCTAGTTTATATTAACCTGTGTCCTCATTAGGAATGGGCAAACCTGTCCATTTTGATTCCTCTCGTTTTTCCAGCTGTGTTCTCTACATTCCCACATCAGTTAATGATTATGATTATCTTTAAAGGCCCTCATGAACACTCAGAGACAACTTAGTGTGAACCTCTCCTAATGTACACGTTTTGTATGCACTTTTGCCTGATATACACATTTTTGCAAGCGGTTTCCCCTACTATAACACCCCTTTTAATGTTATTTCCACTAATAAAGGCACACTAATATTTGCACGCACTTTCCCCTAGTGTACGCACTTTTGTACACGTTGCTTGACTGAAGAAGTGGATTGCAAAGTTAAAGGAAGTGTGGGTTTTGAACAATGGCTGTGTTAGCAAACAACAGCAACAACCACAACCAAATAATAATAATAATTCAGTTTATATAAGTTATATATAAGTTATATATAACTTCCAACCTCTAACTGCCTTTTCTCTCCTCTCTAACTGCCATCCTTCCACTCTCTAATTGCCTGGAGAGCTCCCATTGGTCATCTCCTCCTGCCAAGTTAACCCTTGGAGAACCTTTGGGGTCCCAGTGCTTTTTCCTTAAAAAAAATGTTTAGGGGTACTCTCATTTTCCTACTCATATTGAAATACTGCCCCTCGATGAGGCCAAACTTAGATTCACAAAATGTTTAGGGGTATGCGTACCCCTGCGTACCCCCAGAAAAAAAGCACTGTTGGCGCCTAAAGACATGCAATGATGGTGCCAGATGAGAGCACTTCACAAACAGGGAACCACTACAGAAAAGGCCAGTTCTCTTGTGGCCACCCTCTGCAGGAGATCAAATGGAAGAAGCTTCCTGATGCCCTATTTTCATCGGAGAATTGTTGTAGGGTAGAAAGGTAAGGTAAAGGACCCCTGGACGGTTAAGTCCAGTCAAAGGCGACTATGGGGTTGCGGCACTCATCTCGCTTTCAGGCCAAGGGAGCCGGTGTTTGTCCACAGACAGCTTTCTGGGTCATGTGGCCAGCAGGACTAAACCACTTCTGGTGCAACGGGACACTGTGATGGAAACCAGAGCGCACAAAAATGCCGTTTACCTTTCCACCGCAGCAGTACCTATTTATCTATTTGCACTGGTGTACTTTCAAACTGCTAGGTTGGCAGGAGCTGGGACAGAGCAACGGGAGCTCACTCCGTCATGGGGATTCGAACCGCTGACCTTCTGATGGCAAGCCCAAGAAGCTCAGTGGTTTAGACCACAGCTCCACCCGTGTCCTGAATAAACAAGCACACAATCACTGGTAGCTCCATCCGCCACTGTGAAGCTCAAAGCAATGAAAATGATGCCTCCCCAGCTGTTGCCATTGGCTGTGGGTTTCTTGTGATGTCGCAAAAGCACTTGGCAACTGAGTGGATATAAAGGCAGGCCAAAAGAAAAGCCCTTTTCTACTTCCAGCAGGATACACCTGGCAATGGATGTGACATTCAGCAATGCCCAGGTTTCTTTCACTTGGAGGAGGCAAACTGGTGAATGGAATGAGGCAATCATCTGGCAGTGGGATGCTCTGGAGCAATAATAAGGCAGGTTTGCTTGCTTGAAGGCTGCTAATATCTGTGATTAAAAGGTGGCAGGCATCTCATGATGGAACTAACAGTATCTTCTGGCGCAATGGGACACCGGGATGGAAACCAGAGCGCATAGAAACGCTGTTTACCTTCCCGCTGCAGTGGTACCTATTTATCTACTTGCACTGGCGTGCTTTCGAACTGCTAGGTTGGCAGGAGCTGGGTCAGAGCAACGGGAGCTCACTCCGTCACACGGATTCGAACTGCCGGCCTTCCGATTGGCAAGCCCAAGAGGCTCAGTGGTTTAAACCAGAGTGCCACCCTCTCCGTTGGAGGGTATGGCTTAATCAGCCTCCTTGCACTCATGCCCACTTAACTCTGTGCCAGCTCTTTACTTTGGGAGAACCTAACAGGCACTGAAAACTTCTAAATCTCTGTGTAGTGCTTTGTAGAGAAACATTGACTGCAGAACCGTAGGCATTCGAAGTCCCGGCCAGATTGCGTGCTCTTCCATTATCATTGTCAGTCTGGAGTGCCTTCCCCAAAATCAATGAAGTGTGTCTGAATCAGCATCGGCATAACTCAGGAAGGCCAGACCTGGCTCTCTGCCTCCACAAGGAGCTATTATAGCCATGTTGACAGTTTAACAATCATATTGAAAACAAAATAAATGCCCTGTCCTGGCTGGAACCTAATCAGCGTTAAGATGCTACAGTAATAAGCACTTTATAAATGCCTGCGAATGGACACAGCGAAAGATCTATGCACCCGAGGATGATTAAAACAGAAGGGAGTTTAAAAAACTTTCCCCTTCAGACATGGTGTTTTGCTTTGACAATCGACTTGTCAGTTTCAGTTTTGTTCCTAGTCAATTTCGCAGAAGAGATTTCAAGCCCTGCTGAATTGGATATAAATGAGAGAGGCTGTTAGCTTCTCCTGGCAATTTCGAGAGCGCAGTCTCTCTGCCATTCCCAAGCGGTAGGTTAGATGGAAAAGTTCTGAGCCAAAAGGGAAAGGAGCATCGGGGCGGGGGGAGGGCAGCACTTTTGTGAAAACTTTTTTGGCAGTGGAAAAAAGCACCTTTTGGGGCTATGGAAGGGGATTGCTCCCGGAGACGGGGGTGTCAAAGTGTTCATGGAGCCAGCTTTGATTCTACGAAGCATTATGCGATCATCACACTCACTATGCGCTCTCTGATAGGCCATTCATGTGACTCTTCCCAGGAAGGAGACCCAAAGATTGTGATGACAAAGGGCAGTAGGGAGCAAAAAGGTGGGTTCTCGAAGGGACATTCAATTTTTTTGCATGAGATCATGGCGGCAATTTTGGGTGCCACAATCTCTCTCGCTGCACTCTCCTCCCCCCTCAAAAAGTGGGGGGTTTTGGGGTGTGTGTGAGAGTGAGGCATGGGTCACGTGACTTGCCTAAGAGCATGTCCCAGAAGACTCTTGCCCCAGTTTTGGGTCTCCAAAAGTTGGACCTTATGACTTATTGGGAGGAATTCAGTATCACCCTCTTCTGATCATTTTGCCAGGGGCAAACATTTCTACTTTCCAGATGGAATGATCTCCCTTTCCTTCCCTGTCCAAGGGTTCTCCTGACCCTCCAGAGCAGATTTGGGTGAGGCATAGAGAATATATGGGGGTACAAATGGTGAAAACACCCATTGCATCATTAGGAGTCCTTGCGCTGGCTTCCAGTTAGTTGGATATGGGCCATTACTTTCATCCTAAAAAAAAATAAGCAGGTATATATATATGCTTTAATCTGCCAGTCATAGTGGGATGGGCCTTGTGAGTGATTGAGTAGCCAGAATACTCAACAGTGGGGCTTGGATATAGTGTGATATAAGAGAATTTGCAGACATTTCATTTTGAGAGGAGGGAATGCAGCTGAGCTGAGGCATTGTTTCTGAATATTCTGAATAGGGGTGTGCAGGAACCGTCCCAGGAAATTTCACTAGCCTCTGCACAATTCTTTTTTGTCCCCTTCAACATTCCTCCAGAGCAGGTAGCAGAAACTTCCAAATTCTATTCAGGGCACCACAATTTAAGAAGGATGTTGACAAGCTGGAGCGTGTGGAGAGGAGGGCAACCAGGATGATTAAGGGTCTGGAAAGTAAGCCTTACAAGGAGCGCTTGAAGAAGCCAGGTACGTTTAGCCTGGAAAAGAGGAGACTGAGAGGAGATACGATAGCCATCTTCAAGTATCTTAAGGGCTGTCCCACAGAAGAGGGAACATGCTTGCCTTCTCCTGCTCTGGAGGGTAGGACTCAAACCAACGGCTTCAAGCCACAAGAAAGGAGATTCCAACTAAACATTTGGAAAAACCTTCTGACAGTAAGAGCTGTTCAGCAGTGGAACAGACTCCCACGAGAGGTGGTGGACTCGCTTTCCCTAGAGATTTTTAAGCAGAGGTTGGATGGCCATCTATCATGGATGTCTTAGCTGAGATTCCTGCATTGCAGGGGGGTTAGACGGGTCCCTTCCAACTCTTAAGATTCTATGATTCTATGAAAACCAACTTTAAAAATATCCTGCTCAGTGTATTTGAATCTGTGAACCTGCAAAAGTTGTAAGAAAGGGGAAGATGGCTTGAGAGATGCTTTTCTCATTACCATAATTTTGCTCCTGATCAAATTGGGTTTGCAGGTTTTTGAAATTATACAACAACCTGCAGAAAGGTAAAGGTAAAGGGACCCCTGATCATTGGGTCCAGTCGTAGACAAATCTGGGGTTGCAGCGCTCATCTCGCTTTACTGGCCGAGGGAGCCGGTGTACAGCTTCCGGGTCATGTGGCCAGCATGACTAAGCCGCTTCTGGCGAACCAGAGCAGCGCACGGAAACGCCATTTACCTTCCCACTGGAGCGGTACCTATTTATCTACTTGCACTTTGACGTGCTTTTGAACTGCTAGGTTGGCAGGAGCAGGGACTGAGCAACGGGAGCTCATCCCATCGCGGGGATTTGAACCGCCAACCTTCTGATCACCAAGCCCTAGGTTCAACCCACAGTGCCTCGCCAGCACTGTCTTCAAGTTTCTCTCCAGGAAAAACAAATAAATGATTAAGGTAAAGGTTTGGATTGCGTTTGTCCTTTGATGAGCTGTTCCACCTGCACCTGACTCCAATTCACTCCTAGCCTCTTTTTAAAAACACCTGTCTTCTTCTCCTGCCAAAACGACTGCTCCATAACAAGTGCCCTTCCTTTCTTTCTTTTTCACATTTTTATTTTTTAAAAAATCTTTTTTATTAAAGATTTTCTTGATTTACAAAGGTAATGCAATGTCTCTCTCGTGTTTTCCCATATAACATTTTTACAAATTGGTCGTTGTTGATACTTATGGGGGGATTTCAGAATGCAACGTCTTGGTGACTTTAGTTCATGAAAGAGCCCACTAGGTGGCAATATGTGGTCCCATTTTTGTCACCTCCGGAATGTTGATTTAAAACCTACCCTTGGAATTATTTTGATCCTTCCGCTGAGAACAGCCCAGAAGCTACCTACCCCCCCCCTTTGCTGTTTGTAGGAGCATTTTTCAGTGCCAATTTCCCACTAACCTCCCGACTTTATTGGGCTGCAAACATCATTTGAAGCTGCAGTGAACCTTTTTTAAAAATAAGAATATGAGAAAGCCACATTCACACTGATGATCTCTCTTATGCTCCTCCTCAGCTGCCTTTTTTTAGGGTTCTTCCACATGAATGAGTTGGCAGGCGATTGGCACTATGAACCGGAGAAGCAGGAGCCCACACTTTCCAAGGGGAATCCCCATTCCCGTTGCAAGCAGGACTATCGTATGAGCTACAGCTCCCATCTTGCCAAATGGAACTCCAAACAACCAGTGTTGGAATTACGTCTTTCCAATGAGGTATTTCCTGTTTTGAAGGCTAAATTCCTGCTAGCAGCGCATCTGGAAGCAACACCTGGAAAGGAACCTAAGATTCTGGAATGTTTACAATCTAGTATGAAATACTGCATGCTGGAATAATTCAGGAAAATGCCTTGAGCAATAGCCTAAAGGTTACCAGATGTCCCTGTTTCCCGGGGACAGTCCCCGGATTTACAAATCAGTCCCCTGATAAAATCCATCTATTGAGTAGGAAGTTGAAAAGTGTCCCCGGATTCATTGAAAAATATCTGGTAACCTTACAATAGCCTGATGTGCAGAAATTAAGCTGCCATGAGTTTACCTAGCAGCATCAGAATGGGTGACCATCTTCGTTTCCCACACTGCCTGTTATGTACTGAGTTGAATAGGATCCAAAATGCAGCAGTCTGATTGGTCCTAGAACAATAGGATTGAGATTGCAGCAGTCTGACTGGTCCCAGAACAATAGGATTGAGATTGCAGCAGTCTGATTGGTCCCAGAACAATAGGATTGAGATTGCAGCAGTCTGATTGGTCCGCAGGAGCCACCCAATCCAGCTCCAGGTGGAAGTGAATCCGCACTCCGATTGGCATACAGGAGTATCCCGGAATTAGCCAATCACGTGGGGCCCATTGTGTAAATAGTGTATATAAAGCAAACGTTTTGGGGGAACTGCATTCCTCACTACTATGAGCTGAATAAAGAGCATGAAATTCACACTGGACTCCGAGTATATTTCACTGCCCTTCACATTACATGGTTCCAGGGCATTGTGGGAAATTTAAGCGGACTCAATCGCTTTTGCCACAAGGTAAACCTGACATAGGAGAGGGCCCTCTCAAACCTGCAGCTGGCTCTGGAGTTAGAAAGATTTGCCAGCTAAAAGGAAGAAGAGTTTGGATTTGATAGGAGTCTCAAAGCAGCTAACATTCTCCTTTCTCTTCCTCTCCCACAACAAACACTCTGTGAGGTGAGTGAGGCTGAGAGACTTCAGAGAAGTGTGGCTAGCCCAAGGTCACCCAGCAGCTGCATGTGGAGGACATAGCTGTCAACTTTTCCCTTTTTTTAAGGGAAATTCCCTTATTCTGAATAGGTTTCCTCGCAAGAAAAGGGAAAAGTTGACCGCTATGGTGGAGGAGTGGAGACGCGAACCCGGTTCACCAGATTACGAGTCTACCACTCTTAATCACTACACCACACTACACAGGAAATGCAAGTCAACCACACTTCCAGCTTCCTCCCTTCCCCATACAGTGGTACCTCGGGTTAAGAACTTGCTCTGGACCGCATCCTGCCCAGCTGCGTGATCGTGGCCCAGCAGTCGACTACTGCAGCATAGCATCACAGAATTGTAGAGTTGGAAGGGACCCCAAGGGTCATCTAGTCCAACCCCCTGCAATGCAGGGATCTCGGCTAAACTACCCATGGCAGATGGCATGGGCAGCAGGAGCCCCATGTGGGACCCTGGTGTGCCTAAAGCCCTCTTGGGAGGCTTCCCACTATGCAGCAAGCAGGCCAGGCCCCCGGCGCCACAATTATTCACAAAGCGCACATTTCCAGGAGGCAGGGTTACCGAGAGGCCACGGCATGCCGATAAGGCTGTGATATACGGCACGGCTGATAAGAAACGCTGTCCTTAATTGGCCTAGATTGCCTGTATCATTGCTCGCCAAGATGAGTGTTGCCGTGTTTTTACACGCCGCTGTAACACGCTGTCTGCTTCCGCCCGCACGCCCCTAAATCAACTCAGAAATATGCACACGGCCGCTCCAACCCCCTCTGGGCTGTCAGGCATATTGCTTGGCCGTGACACTCATCACAGCCAAGCCAGGGGCAGAGAGCGAGGCGTGGTTTTCAAGCCACAGCCACCCACCCATTTCTTCGGCAGTACAGTGGTACCTCGGGTTAAGAACTTAATTCGTTCCGGAGGTCCGTTCTTAACCTGAAACTGTTCTTAACCTGAAGCACCACTTTAGCTAATGGGGCCTCCCGCTGCCGCTGCGCCGCCAGAGCACGATTTCTGTTCTTATCCTGAAGCAAAGTTCTTAACCTGAAGCGTTATTTCTGGGTTAGTGGAGTCTGTAACCTGAAGCGTATGTAACCTGAAGTATCACTGTACAGAGAAGGGGGAAAGGGCCCAGCAGAATCCTATCTGTGTCCAAGCCTTTTCAGGCTGTATGCAAGAAGAATGTGGGTGGAAGTTGGGGGAGGGGGTAGGAGCAGAGGGGGAGAGCAAGAAAATGTTGCTACCTTTGGTTAGGTGGTGGGGTGAAATCCACATTTCCTTTAAATGGCAAACATACCCTAATTTGCAGTTTCGGAAACAATACATGAACTGAGAAACACAGCCACCCTTCGAAATTCAGTCCTCTCTTCGCATTGCTAAGAATTGCACTTCATTGAAAAAGTGCACATAACAGGAGGGGTGTTATGTACTGAGTTGAATAGGATCCAAAATGCACCAGTCTGATTGGTCTTAGAACAATAGGATTGAGATTGCAGCAGTCTGACTGGTCCCAGAACAATAGGATTGAGATTGCAGCAGTCTGATTGGTCCCAGAACAATAGGATTGAGATTGCAGCAGTCTGATTGGTCCAGGAGCCACCCAATCCAGCTCCAGGTGGAAGTGAATCCACATTCCGATTGGCATACAGGAGTATCCCGGAATTAGCCAATCATGTGTTGCCCATTGTGTAAATAGTGTATATAAAGCAAACGTTTTGGGGGAACTGCATTCCTCACTACTATGAGCTGAATAAAGAGCATGAAAGTCACACTGGACTCTGAGTATATTTCAAGGGGGTTGGCATACGGGGAGGGGGGGGCATGCACCCATAGGAAACTCTTCCAATCACCCTGATTGAGGGGGAAAAGAAACTTAAGATTCAATGGCCTAATTCACTGAGTCACAGTATCTGAAGAAGTGTGTGTGCACACGAATGCACATACCAAGAACAAACTTAAAGGTAAAGGTAGAGGGACCCCTGACCATTAGGTCCAGTAATGTCCGACTCTGGGGTTGCAGTGCTCATCTCGCTTTATTGGCTGAGGGAGCCGGCATACAGCTTCCGGGTCATGTGGCCGCATGACTAAGCGCTTCTGGCGAACCAGAGCAGCACGGAAACGCCGTTTACCTTCCTACAGAGCGGTACCTATTTATCTACTTGCACTTTTGACTGCTTTCGAACTGCTAGGTGGGCAGGAGCTGGGACCGAGCAACAGGAGCTCACCATCGGGGATTCGAACCGCGACCTTCTGATCAGCAAGCCCTAGGCCCTGTGGTTTAACCCACAGTGCCAACAAACTTAGTTGGTCTTTAAGGTGCTACTGGAAAGAATTTTTTATTTTATTTTGTTTTGTTTCGACAGTTCTAAAAAATATCCTAAAATATTTAAATATGGCTTTTACGCACAATACCTCCTCTTAGGAATCCTCACTTGGTTTGTAAGATCTTCTTGGGTTTATTTAAGCATAACCATGAACTGAAGGGATTTCGAAGCCATAGGCTCATGCTTGCTAGCAGTGAGCCCTGTCAGTGTTTGCTCCTCACAGCAACTACAGACCAGAGAAAAAGCAAACCAACTCAGATTTCTTGGCTATGGGAGCTGGCACCGGGAACTGGTTGACAAAAGCCATGGGCGCCTTTTCGCCAGTCCCTATAACATCAAGTGATGGCCTGCATATGCAAAAATGGTCCGTCACGGATACAGTGCTACACAGATGCAATTTTCTCATTTCATCACTTCAAAGCCAGCACAAGGTTTTTCAATGATGTCGTGCAATTCCATTTGCCAGCCAAGGAGTGCTGCACTGAGGCCGAGCCGAAAGGAGAAGGTCATTTTGCACTTTTGTCAGCAACAGTGGACTCAGCTCCACAGCTGCAAATAAAACGTTTTAAACATAACTGTCAACTTTTCCCTTTTTTGTGAGGAATCATATACGGAATAAGGGAATTTTCCTTTAAAAAAAGGAAAAAATTGACAGCTACCGTTTTAAATGTGCTGTAAAGTGCAATATACAAATGTGACACTAGATGGCGACAGGG
The DNA here is from genome assembly GCA_900245905.1 of Lacerta viridis. Lineage (NCBI taxonomy): Eukaryota > Metazoa > Chordata > Lepidosauria > Squamata > Lacertidae > Lacerta > Lacerta viridis. Next base: position 22,535 of record OFHU01000722.1, read on the forward strand.
AGCTATGGGAAATTCAATGCATTTTTCAAAACTTTTTTTTAAAAAAAACAGATTTTTTTTTTATATGCATGTAGATTCCACCAGTGTCTTCCACCTCAAGGAACATTTCGGAGATCACCATGCAAGGGACATAGTGCTTCATATCACTACCAATTTTAATCATTTTTAGAATTTGAAAAATGTTTTTATTTTCCACCAAGCAAATACATTCCCCTTTAGCTGGGCTTTTGGCCCTTAATTTGAAGGGTGGCATCTTTTAGTGTGGTAGGATCTGTTCATCCTGCCTTATACTTGCATCATGGGTTTTTTTTGGGGGGGGGGTTAATTTGGCTGTTTTTCTACTTGCTTTTAATGTAAGTTGCTGTGGGTCACCCAGTGAGAAAACCAACAGACAAACACTACTACTACTACTACTAGTAGTAGTAGTAGTAGTAGTATGAAAACAACACTTTGTACTATTAGGTCCATATAGTCAACTCATATGCAGTAAACCAAGTGCAGAGAAATCAAGAGAAGTGCCTGCATGGATGAATTGGGCCCAAAGAGTGTGAGTTGTGGTCCCCAAGTTCCTCCCGACCATGAGACACATTAGGTAACTTTAGTCTGGCCCTCCAGACCATAGCTGTCAACTTTTTCCCCCTTTTAAAGGGAAATTCCCTTATTCCAAATAGGGTTCCTCGCAAGAAAAGGGAAAAGTTGACAGCTCTGCTCCAGACACCAGCTCCCATCATCCCTAAGCGTTGTCTGTGTTGGCTGAGACTGATGTGTGCTGGAATCCAGAAACATCTGGAGGACCACAATTTCCCCATCCCTGCTTTAGGCAAACCACTTTCACTCAGTCTCCTCCCCTCCATCTTTAATAGGAGAGATAATACGAATGATCCAAGTTGTTGCATAAATATTACATCACCACCACCATTGCAGCAGTACTGCACATTAGTTGAGAGTGCCTTAGTTCTAGGGACAACAGATTGCACAAACAAACGCCGACAAGAATTAGTGAGATCTCATGCTGGTCAACACAGGATGCTAACAGAGAGAATGTGGGACTGGTAGAAAATCCCGAGGCAAGTTTTATGTCTTAATTTATGTTGCGGGGAGGGAGGGTAGACATGGGACGAGGGGGGGGAGTGCAAATGACAAAAGCAAAAGTAGCACAGTCCAGAATTCTTAGCCTACCACTGCATGATGTGTAATATGTAAAAAGGTAAAGGTAAAGGGACCCCTGACTGTTAGGTCCAGTCGTGTCCGACTCTGGGGTTGTGGCGCTCATCTCGCGTTACTGGCCGAGGGAGCCGGCGTACAGCTTCCGGGTCATGTGGCCAGCATGACAAAGCCGCTTCTGGCAAACCAGAGCAGCGCACGGAAACGCCGTTTACCTTCCCGCCGGAGTGGTACCTATTTATCTACTTGCACTTTGACGTGCTTTCGAACTGCTAGGTGGGCAGGAGCTGGGACCGAGCAACGGGAGCTCACCCCGTCGCGGGGATTCGAACCGCCGACCCTCTGATCAGAAAGCCATAGGCTCTGTGGTTTAACCCACAGCGTTTAACGCCATTTGCGTAATATGTAGGAGACTCTAAATGTGAGTTTTAGAGACACCCGGGGCGGCAGGAAACGCCCCGGGGGCGGGACGTCTGTATCTAATGATCTCCGGCGCCGCTTCAGCCTTCTTTTAGGTCTTTTATCCCCAAAAGGAGGCTACTGCGCTGCCGCTCCCATGACGGAGGGAGCGGCAGCGCGTAATGGTGGGAGGGGCTCCTCTTGCCGCCCCCACCCGCCGCTTCCGCCCCTGTCGCCCGGGGGCGTAGCCCCCACCGTCCTGGGAGCCCCTGGTTTTAACAGAGATCTCTTCAAGGCACTTTTACTCATTCCAGAACAGAGGGCACTTTGTACTTCTGAGCGCAGGGCAGGGGAGACAAGGGAGATCTCATCCAGCTCAAACTGACCCTAATGGCCTGGATGCAAGTTTAGCCGCAGGACTTCTCCCACAAAGGATGTTTTGTAGCATCTTCTTTGTAGCCCTGTTGGACTCTGCCACCTAGTGGCAGGCCAAGAGAGAAGCATGGCTTTTGGAAGGCTCCTGCAGGCTGCCCTCCTCCCTCCCTGCCACCCACTTCCTGTCTAGCAGTGGGCGAGCAATTTGGTTCAGGGTGACCCTACCTATGAAAATGTGTTCTTCAGCTCCCGAAACAGTAAGTGAAGCAAAGCCCTTGAAATCTGCACTCCTCCGAATTTTGTGTCTCAGTGCTCCGCTCCGGTAATGCTTACAAAAATGTGTGTGTCGGTGTGTGCATTAAAAATGCACATATTCATGAAACATGAACATGCAAAAATTGCTTGCAGAAATGTATATCATAGGCAGAACGGCATGTATAAATGTGTGTGTGTGTTAGGAGATAATGTGCAGCAATAGCCTGATGTGTTTTCAAGAGGATTTAAAAAAAAAAAAAAAATCACATACTGATATGGCAATACAGAAACAAGGTGAACTTGGAGGAATCGTGTCCCTCCCTTGATTGATTTGTTTGTCCCTCCCTAAGTGGGTAAAGGTATTAGATGGGTGGAGGAGAAATTGTGATACCCCCCCCCCCACACACACCAAATTCTTATTACTGTTGTTGGCCCAAGCAGCTGGGTTGCTCTCAAAACTTTTGCTGCCTAAGACGTAAGCCAATATGGTACATGCATAAACCCATTTCACAGCTAGGAACTAACTGTACTGATGGGTCAACATCAACCACCATGCATGAGGGTAGCAGGCTAGCTTAAGGGGCAGAGGGAAAGCTTCGTGACCTTCCACCATAAAACCATAGTGTTATAAGAATTCTAAGGTCTCAAATACAAAATAAATGTTCATAAATGTACAAGGCAAATGCATACATAAGTATATAAACCACCTGTCTGAAATAGTACAGGAGAGCAATCCTGAAGTCATTTTGACTCTCCCAGTGACCTCAAATATTCCTCTGCAGTAAGGGAGGCAAATGGGAAAGCCTTCCCATTGTCTTTTTCCTTACAAATCCTCTCTCTCTCTTTTTATATATATAAAAACCTTTTATTTATTTATTTTTAGTCTTGTTGTTGTTGTTGTTGTTCAGTCGTGTCCGACTCTTCGTGACCCCATGGACCAGAGCACACCAGGCACGCCTATCCTTCACTGCCTCCCGCAGTTTGGCCAAACTCATGTTAGTAGCTTCGAGATTACACAAAAATTACATAAACAATGACAAAAACATACATACAGGCTGAGAAGCAACCGAGGGGGGGGGGGAGAGAGAAATCTCCCAGGGAGGGGGGAAAGGGGAGTGAGTGTACAAATCCTGTCTCAAAGGGCGTATTTGTGTGTGAATAGGGGAGGTGGGCGGCGCTGTGGTCTAAACCACAGAGCCTAGGGCGTGCTGATCAGAAAGTCTGCGGTTCGAATCTCCGCGACGGGGTGAGCTCCCATTGCTCGGTCCCTGCTCCTGCCTACCTAGCAGTTCGAAACCACGTCAAGTGCAAGCAGATAAATAGGTATCACTGTAGCGGGAAGGGAAACAGCGTTTCCGTGCGCTGCTCTGGTTCCCCAGAAGCGGCTTAGTCATGCTGGTTTGCCGCGGACAAATGCCGGCTCCCTCAGCCTGTAAAGCGAGATGAGCGCCGCAACCCCAGAGTCGCCCGCGACTGGACTTAACAGTCAGGGGTCCCTTTACCTTAGGGTGAGCCTATTCAGGAACTAAAATATTTACCATCACAAAAGAAAGGCCAGGCTCCCCAGGTAAAGCAATCAGTGACCATTGTCAGGTATCCTGGCAGACAGGATTCTGCTGTAGACCGCCTCCTGTGATGTATTTCTGCTGTAGACCACCTCCTTCGGTGATGTATGTACGTTTTTTTGGGGGGTGGTCTTGGGCTACAGGGTGGGCAATTTCCAAAGTCTATATAAGGGCTTGCGCACCATTGTTCTGGGTTCTCTCCTTCCTCCTGTGTGAGGAGAGTGGGGACCCTGTTGCAAAATTACTATATATTATTTAGGGAAGTTTTTAATCTGTGATATTCTAATGTATTTTAATATTTGTTGGAAGCCGCCCAGAGTGGCTGGGGAGACCCAGCCAGATGGGCGGGGTACAAATAAATTATTATTATTATTATTATTATTATTATTATTATTATTATTATTATTACAGTATTTTTCTAGTGCAATAAAGATCAGGCTTACTAGCTGCTTTGCTTCTCAATATACTCTGTTATTTTCTCCTACCAATAGGGAACCCACTTAAGGTCTCTATACGGGCTCTTGAAACCCCATAAGGGAAAAGGATCATTTGTTTTTTTCTTATAACAATAGAATTGTATAGAGTTGGAAGGGACCCCAAGAGTCATCTAGTCCAACATCTTGCAATCAGGAATCACAGCTAAAGAATTCCTGACAGATGGCCTTCCAACCTCTGTTTAAAAACCTGCAGGGAAGGAGAGGCTGCAGCCTTCCGTGGTAAACCATTCCCCCATCGAACAGCTCTTGCTATCAGAAAGTTCTTTGCATTGTTTAGGCAGAATCTCATTTCTTGCCAGTCGAAGCCATTGGTTTGGGGAGTCCCATACTCTGGAGCAACACAAAGTAAGCTTGCTCCATATTCCAACACCTCTCACTGTCCCCCACCTGAATCCATCATCTGCTGGTAGGCAACCTAAGACCCATGGGCCACAAGTGGCCCAGTTGCCTTCTGGATCCGGCCCGCGGACAGTCCGGGAATCGTCCCGTGGGCGTGGTTGATTCTGATCGTTCGGCGTGGTTGATTCTGATCGTTCGGGCTGTTCCATTCCCCCACACACACACACACCACCACGGCAGCTCCTCCCTCCCTCCCTCCTCCTGGCTTCTTCCTGCCCTGCCTAGAGGAGGAAGGGGGCTGGGCTTTGTTGAGCCACAGTTGGTTGAGCACCATTTTAAGCAGCCCCTCTCCGGAGCCAGCCCTTTCGCGCCGCTCATTGTCCCGCCGCCGCCGCCACCACCAGCCCCTGCCACTCGCAATGCACAGGGACTCATCTGCTGCTGTGGAGAAGGGAGGGGAGTCGTGGGGGGATTTTTCCCCCAAAATATAGTCTGGCCCCCCACAAGGCCTGAGGGACAGTGGACCGGCCCCCTGTGGAAAAAGTTTGCAGACCCCTGAACTGGGTGGACCAATGGGCTGACTTAGTATGAGGTCGCTTCCTGTGTTATGAAAAGTTTGCGTTAACTTCTGAAATTGGAATTCTTGGCATTTGTTGTCCTAGGCTGATGGTTGGGCACCAGGACAACGCTGTGTTCAGCGGGGATCGCTCATTACATAAGTGTGTGTAGCACTGCAGCCCAAATTCCTAAGAAGGAAAAGAAACAGATGTCGCCCATTTGCATAAGTTAATTTACTTAAGTACATGCAAATGTATGGCTGCCTATTGTCTGACAGTGAGACTAAACCTTTTAAAAAAACAAAACAGGCAGGTTTTTGTTTAAAAAATTAATTTCTCAAGGGCTGGTAACATTGTGATTAGTTTACTGGGCGTACTGTTTCCTTTAGTGGTGCTACTCAGGGATTCAAGATAAGCCAAGTGCCTTATTGCTTTACCCTAAAGAATGACTGTAGAAGTAAACTATGATAAAATATGGATTTCAGTTTGGACCAAGAGTCTTCGCTCTAATTTTTTCACCTTCTGGTCTTGTGGTTGTCCTGTGTGCAAAATTACTAGGAGGTGCAAAATTTTAGGAGGTGCCTCAATACTGCTGCGTGCTTCTGTCACTGGACTCTGTTGAAAACGGCTTCTCCTGTGAACCAGTGACCTCTCCAGACAACTTTTCTTTTCTTATATCTGCGACTGTGATCTCCTGGATAACGTGGAGGCAGTTAAATGCACATGCATACTCTGGCCATTTCCTTTCCTCCCACCCACCCCATCCTCACGGCCCCGGGTGCTGGCAACCCCAGCTATGCCACTGTGGCTGGGTGCCAATAGCAGCTGGAGCCCAACAATGTTTGGAGTGTCCCAGGTTGGGGAGCTGTCTTCTAGAAAGAGGACTTTCTGAGGCAGAATAGGCACTCACCCAAATGTAACCTTTTGTGCCACACTTTCTAGGCACAAGTCCATGCTTTCAAGCTTCATGTCAGAGCACTCCCCCCTCCTCTCTCTGGCACTTTCCCCAGGAAAACCCGCTCTTTAATGTTGAATCAGAACAAACAGCAATTCAGGATTGCTGTTTGCTCCAGTTCAATGTTAAAGAGCAGTTTTTCATGGGGAAAGCACCAGAGCCCCCACCACCACCAAAAAAAAGTGTGCTTGGACACAGAGCTTTAAACTGTGTACCTGTGCCTAAAAGGACAGCACAAAAGGAAGTCTGCATGAGCCCAAACTGCAGCCATATATTCATTTTGATCAACTAATGAAAACATGTTGCAAATAAAGCAGATCTAGGAATGGATCATCTACTTCTCGGTGAGAGAGCACATGCCTTGTACACAGAAAGTCCCAGGTTAACATCCCTGCAATCTCCAGTTTAAAAGGGTTGAGTAGCAGGCTCCATGCTTTCCATGATCCATGGGTTCATGGGAACTCCATGGGTTCCATGATCACTGCAGATGGTGACAGCAGTCACGAAATTAGAAGACGCCTGCTTCTTGGGAGGAAAGCAATGACAAACCTAGACAGCATCTTAAAAAGCAGAGACATCACCTTGCCGACAAAGGTCCGTATAGTTAAAGCTATGGTTTTCCCAGTAGTAATGTACGGAAGTGAGAGCTGGACCATCAAGAAGGCTGATCGCCGAAGAATTGATGCTTTTGAATTATGGTGCTGGAGGAGACTCTTGAGAGTCCCATGGACTGCAAGAAGATCAAACCTATCCATTCTCAAGGAAATCAGGCCCTGAGTGCTCACTAGAAGGACAGATCCTGAAGTTGAGGCTCCAGTACTTTGGCCACCTCATGAGAAGAGAAGACTCCCTAGAAAAGACCCTGATGTTGGGAAAGATGGAGGGCACAAGGAGAAGGGGACGACAGAGGATGAGATGGTTGGACAGTGTTCTCGAAGCTACTAACATGAGTTTGGCCAAACTGCGGGAGGCAGTGAAGGATAGGCGTGCCTGGCGTGCTCTGGTCCATGGGGTCACGAAGAGTCGGACACGACTGAACGACTGAACAACAACAAAAGCAGGCAAAGGGAAAGATTCCTCTGCATGAGACCCCGCAGAGCTGCTGCCAGTCAGAGCGGCCAATACTGGGGTTGATGGATCGCTTCAATCGGATCTCCTAGTGCCTCGAGAAAAGTGCGAAGCCCACGCCTCGAGAGATGGCAAGCCGCTGCTCTCTCAGCCTCCACCCGACATTTGCGACGCGAGGCTCATCATCCCGGCTTGCTTTTACAGGGTTGTTATAAGGACCGCCGAGATAATGCATGCGAAGTGATTTGAAAGACTGAAACATGCTATATAAATGCGAACTATTATTATTAATGGGACGTGGAGGGAGCAGGAGCAGTTGCAGAGAGGTTTGAAAGCGGCGTCGGAGAAGTGAGAGCCATTGGCCGCAATAATAATAACATGTCTCTCTCTCTCTCTCTCTCTCTCACACACACACACACACACACACACTTATTAAAAGATGCATCAGAGCAACAACGACCGAGCCCTTCTGTTACCGGCCGGCAGAGAATGCAAGGAACATGGCAGCAACAATTAAAGAAAACCATCTGGTAAACCTATTATCTGCCGAGATCCAAATTCACTTAATAGGACACTCAAAAAGAGTCATTGCCCATTACCAGTGACTGAGGACACACTACCAGATTTAGCCAGGTGTGACAGAAATAGGAATAGGCTTATATGATGGGCTCGTTTTGTGACTTTCGTGGCTCGCTGGGACATGGGCGGTTTGCAGGATGCTAATGGTAAGCAAGGCCAACCGAAAACACTGATAGCTGCAGAGGGAGGTCCAGGAGCATGGAGGAAGGCCCCAATTTACAGAAAGGGTAAAGGTTCGGGGTTGCCCCAAGGAGTAGCAAGGAGCGGCAGGTGGTCCCCCTATCTGAACGTTTCCTGCTATCCTCATTCACCCCCCCCCCAAGCATTAAAGTCACAGTATTTTATGGTCCTGTGCTAGGGTGGCGCTGTGGGTTAAACCACAGAGCCTAGGGCTTGCCGATCAGAAGGTCGGCGGTTCGAATCCCCGCGACGGGTGAGCTCCCGTTGCTCGGTCCCAGCTCCTGCCCACCTAGCAGTTCGAAAGCACGTCAAAGTGCAAGTAGATAAATAGGTACCGCTCCGGCGGGAAGGTAAACGGCGTTTCCGTGCGCTGCTCTGGTTCGCCAGAAGCGGCTTTGTCATGCTGGCCACATGACCCGGAAGCTGTACGCCGGCTCCCTCGGCCAGTAAAGCGAGATGAGCACCGCAACCCCAGAGTCGGACACGACTGGACCTAATGGTCAGGGGTCCCTTTACCTTTACCTAGTCTTCAGCTGGTGGGTTAGGACCCTCCAGCAGATCATGGCCTGGTCCAAGGTCAGTTCCAAAAGCCACATACCCAAATATGGTAAAAATAATAATAATGCTTAAGAAATGGGTTTCCAAAGGCATGCTTGAATTAAAGGTACCGGTAGGTCCCTATGGTGAAGGAAATGAATACTACGGCCATATACATGGGTGTGTAGCTTGCTGCGCTAATAAAAACCCATGGAAACCCAACCAGATGGGCGGGATATAAATAAATTAATAATAATAATAATAGCCAGTGTGTTTTTGTTTGTTTGTTTGTTTGATTACTTACTTACTGTAAGCAGATGACAACATTAGCAGGATTGCAATAACACTTGTAATGTAGCAAGTATTATGGAGTTAATGGAGTTATATAAAACATAGACTATTGAGAAATAGGCAGTAGGAAAGGTTAACAATAGGACCCATGGAGGGGAAGGTGGGAAGTCCAGAGATTTTGAGGAATCTTTAAATGTGGATGTATATGACTTTATGTTATCATTTTATACTTGTAAAATAAAATAAAAAATATTTCAAAAATAAAATAAAATAGTAAGAGCCAGTGTGGTATAATGTATAAGGTTGCCATATGCCCTCTTTTTCCAGGACACGTCCTCTTTTTCAGGATGAGAGTCGTCATAGAGATCCGTAGTTAAAAGCAGAAGTACGGAAATGTGTCCTCTTTTTTTTAATCTTTAAAATATGGCAACCCTAGTTGGACTGCGACCAGGAATACCACTTGGCCATGAAGCTCACCGGGTGTGACTTTGGGCCAGACATTGTCTCTCGGCCTGACTTCAGTCACAGGGTTGTTTTGAGGTTAAAACACAGAGCTGAAGTACCACATGCACAACCCTGAACTCCTGGGGGGGGAAGGTGATATAGAAATGTAATAAAGAAATCAAATAATTGCCTTTGCTGCTATTATGAGCAACAGAAACATTATTAGTTTGGGCAGCCCCTGCTAAAAATAGACTTATTATTTAAAGAACAGTCCTTTTAAAAAATATATTTTTATTTCGTTTTTAACCTAATATAAAGAAGCACATTTAAAAGCTAAATATACATCAAGTACAAATACAGATACTCAGCCGAGCCTTGTGACTTCCCTCCCTTCCATCTCTGGTTTTGTTCCTTCCCCTCATTCTTTCGCTTTTCCAAATCATATTTGTATTTCCATAATCAACTTATTGTCCATTTTATACTCTGTTATTATATTGCAAGTATTGTATCAAATCCTGTCAGTGTTTTCTTATCTTTACAATGTTTTTTTTTCAAATACTCAATAAATTTACTCCAGTCTGATTGAACCTTTTTGTCACTTTGATTCCTAATTCTCCCTGTCAATTTTGCTAATTCTAAATATTCTATCAATTTTGTTCTCCAGCCCTCAATTGTTTTTCACCCACATTGTGAGGCCTGGCATTGCAGTTTCAATGCCTGAGACATGTCAGAAATATGAACGCCTATTCACCCAACAGTCTGACCTCTGCCCACACACATGCCCACATACCTGCATGCTTCATGCTTCATGCATGCCATCTAGGGCTTTTAAAATGTATTTTGTGTATGTGTACACATTCACCCCTTTAGAAACAGGACTTCAACCATTTAAAATACAGTTGCAAAAATGTACTGGGGAATGCATTGGGGGTAGGTTGGTGATGTCACAGGCGCTAGCCCTTCGGTGCCTTTTACAAAGTTGGCTTTTCTCTCATGCAAAATGGCCAAACCAGGGCTTTCAGGACTCACCTTTGGAAGAGAAATTGGTTTGTCTGTCCTATACATCTGTGGTGGTGCTTCCAAACTAGTCTTGCTACTCTGAAATATTACTGCCTTCCCGGGCTGGCTCAAGGCATTTCGGCGGCACCTGAGGCGAACCACAAAATGGCACCCTCCAGTGAAGAAAGGGTGAGTTGAAGAGCTGCATCAGGAACAAGTGGGAAATGAAGATCTTCATTGGGATTTGCTATCCCTGTGGATCCTCCCACCTGCCCCTGCACCTGCCCTGAGGTGGTCACCTCTCACTTTGTCTCATGGGTGGGCTGGACCTGCTGCCTTCCTCATTGGCTCCCCGTATGTTTCCCAGCACAATTCAAAGTGTTGGTGCTGACCTTTAAAGCCCTAAACGGCCTCGGTCCAGTATACCTGAAGGAGCATCTCCACCCCCATCGTTCTGCCCGGACACTGAGGTCCAGTGCCGAGGGCCTTCTGGCGGTTCCCTCGCTGCGAGAAGCCAAGTTACAGGGAACCAGGCAGAGGGCCTTCTCGGTAGTGGCACCCGCCCTGTGGAACACCCTCCCACCAGATGTCAAAGAGAAAACCAACTACCAGACTTTTAGGAGACATCTGAAAGCAGCCCTGTTTAGGGAAGCTTTTAATGTTTAATAGATTATTGTATTTTAACATTCTGTTGGAAGCCGCCCAGAGTGGCTGGGGAAACCCAGCCAGATGGGTGGGGTATAAATAATATTATTATTATTATTATTATTATTATATTATTATTATTATTATTATTATTATCCTCCACCTGAAAGTATTCTCCATTGCCTGTCAGTGCAATTGCTGCTGCAGAACGTGCCCTTAGGAAGACTTTGCAGTGGTGATGCTTGAGAGTCCCTCTGGTCTCACTGACCTTCCCATCTGACCTTCCCATTTCAAAACTTCAGTTCCAGAGGCAGGCAAGCACTTCCCAGAGGAAGTCTGCAATCAAATTGCTGAGTAGAAGGAAGTCTGCAATCAAATTGCTGAGTAGAACTGAAACGCATGAGGCTTTTTATATTCATGAATCAAATTCAAGAATTCATTTCCTTTGATGAATGCCCACATTTTGAATCTGGGAACCTTTGAGAACCTCCACAGACTTCAACAGATGTCAAATAATTCATTGATTTACAGTTTGTGAACTCACTCTTTGTAATTTGTTATTTCTATATTTATATGCTATGTGGCTGACAACCTGCTTGCTTTTACTGTTGAAGTAACATTCGGCAAAGAACAAAATGCAGATAGCAAAAAAAAAATGATTTTGCAATTGGCTGAACCAAAAAAAAATGATTTTGCAATTGGCTGAACCTGCAGATGAGTCTTAACAAATAAAACACCGTGGGCTATGGGGGGGGTGGAGCCAACAGGCAAAACTTACCACATCAATTCCTTACTTCCATTCTTTTAGCATTTAAACCATGAAGTTAAGTACAGAGATATCAGGAGGAAGTTCCCATGGCCATTCGTGGTGGCCAAATGTCTTGGATTTGGATTTGATATCCCGCTTTATCACTACCCGAAGGAGTCTCAAAGCGGCTAACATTCTCCTTTCCCTTCCTCCCCCACAACAAACACTCTGTGAGGTGAGTGGGGCTGAGAGACTTCAAAGAAGTGTGACTAGCCCAAGGTCACCCAGCAGCTGCATGTGGAGGAGCGGAGCGAACCCGGTTCCCCAGATTACGAGTCTACCGCTCTTAACCACTACACCACACTGGCTCTCACAAGACAGCTCTCTCAAGACCTTCTGTCAATGAGCGGCCGATCTCCTACCCGGAGTCCAGAACAGCGCTGGATTTAGGGCAGTGCAGGCAGTTCTGAGCCAAGGTGGTTCACAATTTATTGTTGTTTGTTGTTGTTTAGTCGTTTAGTCATGTCCGACTCTTCGTGACCCCATGGACCAGAGCACGCCAGGCACTCCTGTCTTCCACTGCCTCCTGCAGTTTGGTCAGACTCATGTTGGTAGCTTCGAGAACACTGTCCAACCATCTCGTCCTCTGTCGTCCCCTTCTCCTTGTGCCCTCAATCTTTCCCAACATCAGGGTCTTTTCCAGGGAGTCTTCTCTTCTCATGAAGAGCCAGCTAATTCTACTTTTGTTCCCTTCCTCTGCCTGCTGAATTTTACACTGCCGATCAGCAGTGCCACTGGCTGTGAGGAAGAAGGCAGGCAGGTCGGGGCTGGCGAGAGCAGGGTAAGGTTGGTGGGGCAAAGCCCCATTCCCCCTCTAATGGACAGCCTCCAGTGGCCTGACTGCCATAATAATAATAATAATAATAATAATAATATTGAGATGATCCATCTAAAAAGCAACTGTACTAAAAGGAATTATTTGGAAAACAAGAAATATTTAGTGGGCGACGCCAAATTTTGTCCTCGCTCAGGGCGCCATATTTCCAAAGTCCACCCCTAGCCAGATTGCTGTAGATTGGGGGTGGAGGGACCCATAGTCCTCTCTGTGTTGTCATACTCGAACTTCCATCAGCCCCACCCAACCTGGCCAATGGTCAGTAGTGATGGGAGCTGGAACCCAACAGCATCTTCAGGTTCTGCTCAGCAGCGGCACCAAGGCTGTGGAATGCCTTGGGCTGGCTTCATTTTTTAGGCCGAGTATGGATAACCTGTGATCCTTCAGATGTTTCTGGACTCCAGCTTTCATCAACCCTGATCATTGGCCACACAGGCTGGGGCTGATGGGTGATAGGGACTAACAACATCTCCATACTAATGGGATCCCCATCGACGACTTAGGCAAATGGTCAAGACGTTCTTATTTTTCCAGGGCTTTTGCGTGTTCTAACTTTGCATGCTGCTGCAAATGCTTAATAACATTGCTCTAGTTTTTAAAAACCCTTTGATCTTTTCTATTTTATTGTGATATCACTGTAATTTTATTCTACTTGGTTTACTCTATGTTGTAAGCCACCTCAGGTTTCCTGTAGTCGAAATTTGGGATCTTCTAAATAAATAGACGAGGGACCCAGGTGGCGCTGTGGGTTAAACCACAGAGTCTAGGGCTTGCTGATCAGAAGGTTGGCGGTTCGAATCCCTGCCACGGGGTGAGCTCCCGTTGCTCGGTCCCAGCTCCTGCCCACCTAGCAGTTCGAAAGCACGTCAAAGTGCAAGTAGATAAATAGGGACCGCTCCAGCGGGAAGGTAAACGGCGTTTCCGTGCGCTGCTCTGGTTCGCCAGAAGCGGCTTTGTCATGCTGGCCACATGACCCGGAAGCTGTCTGCGGACAAACGCCGGCTCCCTAGGCCTATAGAGCGAGATGAGCGCCGCAACCCCAGAGTCGGACACAACTGGACCTGATGTTCAGGGGTCCCTTTACCTTTTTAAATAAATAGACAATCTCTTCGGGGCTGGATTAAGACACGTAGAGGCCCTAAACTATGTGAGGTTTAAGAGACCCCATTGCATAACCTAAAAAATGTGTATTATTCTAACAGAAAGGAACTGTGTGATGACTCTCTTTGAGAACCCTAGCCTTCCCCATCACCCACAATCACAGCACTACAAATCCCAGACTTCCCTGGAAGAGTGGATGAATGATAATAATAATAATAATAATAATAATAATAATAATAATAATAATAATAATCTTTTATTTATATCCCGCCCTCCCCAGCCAAAATCAGATATATAACATTAGTATAAAATCAAACAATAATTAAATTACCTCCTAAAAACAGGTCAGAATCAAATGAAAGCCTAATTAGGTGGCTTTCCGCAGGGTTAGGGTTGGGAACAGTAAAGGCTATGCTACTTTATGTCTGTAGTGCTTCTATTAGCAACCATTCCATCCAGCTAAGGAACCTGCAGAAGAATATTCCCTGAGTGCCCCATCAGACTCACATAACCATTTTCTGCCCAGCAATGAGAATACTTTCTCAAGAATGGCATTTTGCTGGGCCCAAAACGGCAGTTGGAGTTCCAGGAGTTCCGTAAAATTGTCGCTTAGCTGGCACCACTTCCCAACATCGTGGCAGTCAGGCTGGTACCAGTGGAGGCTGCCCCACCAACCTTGCCCTGCCCTTGGCCAGCCTCTACCTGTCTGCCTTCTTCCTCACAGCCAGTGGCACTGCTGATCAGCTTCCTCCGCCTAAGTCTCAGAGTTGTCCTTGTAAAATTCAGCAGGCAGAGGAAGGGAACAAAAGTAGAATTAGTGGGCTCCACCTGTCACTGAGGGATGTGGGTGGCGCTGTGGGTTAAACCACTGAGCCTAGGGCTTGCTGATCAGAAGGTCGGCGGTTCGAATCCCCACAACAGGGTGAGCTCCCGTTGCTCTGTCCCAGCTCCTGCCAACCTAGCAGTTCAAAAGCACGCCAGTGCAAGTAGATAAATAGGTACCCCTCAGGCGGAAAGGTAAACGGTGTTCTGGTTTTCCAGAAGTGGCTTAGTTATGCTGGCCACATGACCCAGAAGCTGTCTGCAGGCAAACACCGGCTCCCTCGGCCTATAGAGCGAGATGAGCACCGCAACCCCAGAGTCGTCCGCGACTGGACCTAATGGTCAGGGGTCCCTTTACCTTTACCTGTCACTGGGGCTGACTCCACATCTCCCTTCTTCCTACCCTACCAGTCGCAGTGGCTGAACTTTCAGCTTCCTGCACTATCTTGGCTTCATCCAAGCCCTTACCTAACCATTGCCTTGGATCTAGGGAGAGTGGCAGTCACAGATTCATAGAACTGTAGAGTTGGAAAGGACCCTGAGGATCATTTAGTCCAGGGGTCAGCAACCTAAGGCCCAAGGGCTGGAAATGGCCTGCAGAGGTCGTTTGACCGGCCCACAAGCTGCCCCCGAACCGAGCCGCTCCCTCGCGTGCTGTGGAAATCACATCTGCACACGCACAGAGGCCAAAAATTGTGGGCATGCATGCTCACATGCAATCCGGCCCCGGAGGGATCTCTGTGGGACCGATCCAGCCCATGCAAGATAAACTTTGCTGTCCCCTGATTTAGTCCAACCCCCTGCAATGCAAGGATATACAGCTGTCCTATATGGGGATTGAACCTGCAACCTTGGCATTATCAGCACCATGCTCTAACCAACTGAGCTATCCAGTCATCACACCGTAGTTGCTTAAACCAAGATTTCGAATCCCATGGCTCTCCAGATGTTGCTGGACTACAACCCCTGTCATCCTTGATCATTGGCCATGCTGGCTAGGGCTGATGGGAGTTGGAGTCCTAAACATCTGGAGGGAATGAGGTTGGCTACCTGAGGTTTATAAGATTGCCAGGCTACAATCGTGAGTGCTGTGCTATTGCTTCTTTAAATGCCCAACAGCAAGAGGATGCAAGAGAAACTATGGCATTCGCCTTCACAAGAAGTCGTGGTGGAAACCAACATGGATGGTTGAAAGAGGATCGGACAGATTGATGGGAGATAAGTCTATCAACTGATACTAGCCGCAATGGTTAGGTTCTTCTACTGTCAGAGGCAGTATGCTTCTGAGTGCCAGTTGCTGGGAACTGCAGGTGGGCAGCATGCTATCGCACTCATGTTCTGCTTTTGGGTTTCCCACTGGCATCTGGTTGGGCACTGTGAGACAGTGGTGTAGCATGGCTTGCCGGTGCCCGGGGCCATGCATACAAGGGGTTTGGGAGGGAGGGAGGTATTTTCACAAGTTAAAAAGACAGAATGGTTCCCCAAGCTGCAACCTAAAAAATATAACCAATACACATGCTGAATTTGGGTTATAATCTGCTACCCGCTCCTCGCATTAATGGCACCAGAACCCTGTCTTGTCTTGAATCCTTTTGAACATTACTAAACTTATTTGCTTTCCTCGAATGCTATTATCCCAATGAGTGCCACTCTTTTTCCAAAGGTGGTCCTCAAGACAAGGCAAGGGGCAATTTTAAAGTTTCCCAGAGTTTAACATATCTAAATGATCCCGAAAAGACAGGTAGGGTGGAAGTCCCATTGGGCACAGACATGGAGCCTGGAGCCCTCCATATGCGGACAGACTACAACTCCCATCATCCCATGTCATTGATCATGTCATCTGGGGATGATGGGAGCCGGAATCCAACAATGTCTGGAAGGCTGCACGTTCCCCACTACTGTGCTCAATTCCCTGGTTTAGAAAGTTTGGAGCTATTCTTTCCCAGACCAGAAGCTTATAAAGGAACAAAAGGCTTCACCCCTTCCTGGCTCTCAGCAAGGCCCTGATCCAGACAGTTGCTTCCATGCACATCCCCACTCCATCCCAAATAGCCTCTCATACAGCTGTGTGGGCATTTTGGTGGCAGCCCTGAAGCTCCCACCTGGCTTGCAGTCTCCTTGACTTCTAGGGCCCAGAGGGAGCTGTAGGGTCAGCCAGAAACCCAGTGTCAAAGACCAGGCTGAGGAGTACTGCTCTGATGAGGAATGGTGAGAGCCTCTCCCTACCCCTACCCCTACCCCTAAGCCTGCTCCTGACCAGGATCCTGAAGCTGCCCAGGAGCAGTGGAGCAGTATAGATTTGGAACAGTGGTTTGCAGAGGGGCATAGTTCTGAAGAGAAAAGTTGGGAAGAACGGAGGGGTGAACAAAAAAGTGAAGAAGAACTGGAAGAGAGAGCGCTAACAGACTCTTTCTCGCTGGAAAGTGTCCAGCCTATCTGTCCAAGGTCACGTAGAGCAGATAAGGTGGCTACACAAAAACCATGGTGGTTGTGAGATCAGGTTGCAAGATGCGGAAGTGACCAGGGGGAGAAGTGGGTGGAGACCTTACTTGGGAGCACCTTCATTCCGAGAATGGCTGCTTTGGTCTTTTGCTGTGATCATTAAAGACTCTTTAAATGGTAAGGGACTCTTTTCACTTTGTCCTGTTTCTCTACGGCCAAAGGGCCAAAGGGGGGAGGAAGCCGAGGCTCCAGAGCCTGACACCCAGGCAGCCGGTGCACTGATGCAGTGACCTCTAGCCCTGCTCTCTTTAGGGTCCTTGGCAGGGTGGCGATCTGCTGCGGAAGGAGTAGCCTTCATCCTCTTCCAGATCGAGGTCAGGTTCCAAATCTGGCCAGGGTCAGGGCTGAACCCCTTGGCAAGATGGCAGTCCTTGCAAAAGGTATGAAATTGCAAAACAGAAGGTCATTTTATCCACCTCTTCATACACACCGCCAAAACGCCAAAATATCTACCACTACTGAAAAACAGTGGAGAATAGGGAGAGACCCCAATTTTACATCTCTGTGTCTCCTTGTTTTTCCTGCACCATCATTTCCACCTTTGACCGGAGTTGCGGGGGGCAGGAAGGCTGTGCCTGCCAGAACTTTATTTCCCAATTTGTTTCCGTCTTCCCCCTTTTCCTCTTGTCTTTCTCTCTCTCTCCCTTTCCCCTCCACACACCCTGCTCCCCCTTACTTTCCTCCTCCCCCCCTCCTTCTCCTCCTCCTCCTCCTCGCCCCCCTTTCTCCTTTCGTTGGGCACCGTAATGCGGATCCGGTTTTCAGGTCATGTTTTCAGTAATAACCTTTAATGCAGCTGGCTGGGGTCCAAATTGTTGCTATGGTGCCATGCGTGTAACTGATCAGATGGACTATGAAGTGTTAAGCTGCCTCGGGGGTGCACTCCCACATAAAGCTATCATTAATTTCTCTGAATTACACCAATTCCGGGACATTCTTTATGGACAGATAGTGAGGGAGACAGTTATATGACAGGACTTGCTGTGCTAAGCAGATGTGCCTGCTTTTCGGCTATTCTATGAATACTAAATGACTGCTCTGGAGAGCCTACATTACAGCGCGGCTTTACTGCCAGACAGGAAAATGGCCGACCACATGCCTCTCTGCCAAAAGGGGAGGGGAGGGCAGGCTTTTTTCCCCGGGGGGGGGGGTTGTCTTCAGAAGTCGACTTGCGTTCAGATGCCAACTTTGAGGGGATGAGCTGATGGGGAGAGGAACAAAGAAATGGGGGGGGGATGCTCCCCCTCCCACAGGAACTTCAAGCAGCCATGGGGTCATTAGCATATGTGAAGTCACCGAAATGCAGACAAATATTAAAAAATGTGCAGTGAAGCTTTTTAAAGGGAAAAGGGAAGGATGGAGGCAGGTGGCAGAAGACGAAAACAAACCTGTCGAGGTGGTTTAAAAATTGGCCAGGTGACAGCTCCAGTTTTGGGGTGTTGCTCTGACAGGGCTACATGTTATTCCCCCTCACAATCACTTCCTCGTTCTTTCCTGTCCCGCCCCCCAAATTTCACTCTTCTTCCCTAAAAGCTGTCCCTAATGGAGGACGGAAGGCCTAAGGGTGGTATTTGGGCAAGGCTAGGATTCATCAATGGTAGAAGAGTGCCAGAACAGTAAAGGGATGAAGTAGCTGGGGGAGGAAGAAGAAGAAGAAGAAGAAGAAGAAGAAGAAGAAGAAGAAGAAGAAGAAGAAGAAGAGAGAGGAGGAGTTTGTATTTGATATTCCGATTTATCACTACCCAAAGGAGTCTCAAAGTGGCTTTTGTTGTTGTTCAGTCATTCAGTCGTGTCCAACTCTTCGTGACCCCATGGACCAGAGCATGCCAGGCACACCTATCTTTCACTGCCTCCCGCAGTTTGGCCAAACTCATGCTAGTCGCTTCGAGAACACTGTCCAACCATCTCATCCTCTGTCGTCCCCTTCTCAAAGTGGCTAACATTCTCCTTTCCCTTCCTCCCCCACAACAAACACTCTGTGAGGTGAGTGGGGCTGAGAGACTTCAAGAAGTGTGACTAGCCCAAGGTCACCCAGCAGCTGCATGTGGAGGAGCGGAGATGCGAACCCGGTTCACCAGATTACGAGTCTACCGCTCTTACACCACACTGGCTCTCGGGATGTTGTTTATCATCAATGGGAATTGGAGAAGTTAAGAGTAGCCATCATGACACCAAACTGTTTCGGCTCCCATGTCTATCCCAGACTGTCGCTATTGGGGGGGGATTTGGGGGTCGTCCAAACTTCCCTTTGTCCCACGATTTCTTCCAGTTGCCCTGTGATTCCTTGGCATGGGTCTGAAGGGCTTTTACTTTTGTCCCGCCATTTTCACCGGGAAAAGCCATAGTTTACTGCTGGATTGGAACAAGCAACAATCCGCAGAAAACCCGATAGACCGTTGTTCTGATTCAGCACTCAACTGCGGGTTTTCCTGGGGAAAGTGGTGGGGCAAAAGGAAACCTCTTGGACCCATGCCTAGAAATCACGGGGCAAAGGGATTTTGCGCTGAGTCACATGTCGGCAAATTCGGGTTGATTTGGAGCTCCTGCGCAACAAATTCGCTTTCCCTTCCAAACGGAGGCCTTTTGCAGGAAGGCAAAGAGATGGGTTAGTGTGCTGGGAAATGTGGGCTAGCAATTTCTGTTTGCCATGGCACAGAACCTCCCTGCAAAGCAATCAGAAGGACCACTCATCCTATAGCCTCCCTGCCAACTTTGTGCAAACAAATCAGGAGAAATGTTCAATAAGCAGGTTGTGTGGGAGCGACCTCTGGGCAGCCGCAGTGACGAAAGGAGGGACGTCAATTTATTATAATTTTTCTATTTAACAATTGCTTTTCTATCATTGCAGGGGGTTTGGACTAGGTAAACCTTTGAGGTACCTTCCCATCTCTGCAATTGTAAGATTCTATGATTAGCCTTTTGTGTACAAATGCATTGATTTGCAGCTCAATGCTGAAAGAGTATGTCACATTTCCATAAAAAGGAGTTGCAAAACTGACCAAATTAAAAAAAAAAAAAACTCCAGTGTCTGAACTTGAGACCTCCTTTGAGCTTCAGGCCTCAAATGGCTGCCCTTTCGTTCCCGATTGGCCCTGCTGGCATATGCTGACGGTGCTACACATTATACTTCCTTCCCTCCCTGCAGGAATCCTGGGAAATATTATCTGATGAAGGTGCCCAGAATTAGTTGTTGAATGTTACTGGCATACCGTCTAACTTTGGGAGACCCAAAGCCGGGATGTGTGTCTTCTGAGACGCACTGCCGGGTGAGTCACGTGACCCGTACCTCACTCTCACCCCAAAATCGCGGCCCTGAAAAAGTGCTTTTGGGTGGCAAGAGCACAGCGTGAGAGGGCACGAGATTGTGGTGCCCAAAATGGCCACCGCAGTCTTGCACAAAATACACAATGTCATGTTTTTCCTGGGACACTTGGCAGGTATGTACTAATCTCCCCGCTCCTTGCCCCCTACCTACTTGTCAAAGAACCAAAGTTCCCAGCATTCCCCAGGGCAAGGGATTGATTGTTAAACTAGTTGAATTCTGTGTGATGCAGATATACCCCCATCTTCGACAGGGTTATTGTTCCACCAGCACTAGAGAGCCAGGATAATGTAGTGATGGCCTGGGAGATTGGGGTTCAAATCCCCATGTGGCCATGAGGTTTGCAAGATGACCTTCATGTGACTGTCTCTCAGCCACGCTTCAGCTTGTCCCACCGCTTTCTCCCAGGAAAACCCGCTGCTTACCACTAAATCATTCAATTCAGCAGTAGGTCCTAAGCAGAGGGTTGTCCTGGGAAAAGAATCAGGACAAATGAAAAACCACTCAGACCCATGCCTGGAAACCTCTCGGATCCACGTTTTCTAGACACAGGACAAACAGAAGTGTGGCAGATCACCAGTTTCAAAGCAATGATTCTTCAACATCAACTTCATTGGACTGTTCATGTACAGATGTCTGATTATCGACTTCCAAAGCAACTACTCTATTCCGAACTTAAAAATGGAAAAGTGCAATGCTGGTGGTCAACAAAAGAGGTTTAAAGACTCTCTCAAGGCATTTTTTTTTTAAAAAAAAATGTAGTATAAACACCAACAATTGGGAAACACTTGCCTGTGAGCACTCCAATTGGAGAACAGCCTTTACCAAAGGTGTCATGGGCTTTGAAGACACTCGAACTCAGGACGCAAGGGAGAAATGTGCTAAGAGGAAGGCACGCTTGGCAAATCCACACCGTGATCAACTCCCGCCCGGAAACCAATGTCCCCACTGTGGAAGGACGTGTGGATCCAGAATTGGCCTCCACAGTCACTTACGGACTCATTGTTAAAACCGTGTTTATGGAAGACAATCTTACTCGGCTACGAGTGAGAAGAAGAAGAAGAAGAAGAAGAAGAAGAAGAAGAAGAAGAAGAAGAAGAAGAAGAAGAAGAACCTGCCTCATAGGGTTGTTGTGAGGCCATTTGCCCTGAGGTTTCCTTTTACACTGCATTCCCTGTTGCATTATGAAACTGGTTTTTTGATCGATTTTCTACCATGCTGCGCTGAATTTCACACACATCAGTGAGTGACATAACAGTAGGCATCACGAGTCATGTCATTACCCTTTCTGTGCATGTGTGCTTGTGTTCTCCCATGATTCACCCATGAAAGAACTGTATGCTAAAATACCACCACCACCCCTCCTCAGCTTCTGCCACATGGTGTGATCTGTGAAAATTGCAGGGAAATTATAGTGCAAAACTCCCATGATCTTCCAGGTTTGCGGGTTGTAAACAGGTTTTTTTTTTCTGGAAGTGATTAAGGCAGAAATCAATTCCCCCTAGATTTCCAGAAGTGCCTCTTACACCCTGTGAAAGATCCTGTAAGACGTGGACTGTTATCAAGTAAGGAAATGTTGCAGAAATGGAGTAAAGTACTTTCTGAAGGCAACCTTGGTAAGAAAACTCAAAGTGGCTTATGTGGAGGGAAAAGACCCCATTTGCTTTGTACAGGGGTGTTGCGGGGGGGGCGGGGCGCCCCGGGTTCCAGGGGAGGGGGTGACTCTCAGCATGCCCACCCCACAACTCATAAGTTGCTCAGTGCAGCAGCTGGCTTACACAGCACACACTTTGCTTTTTCCTTCCTGCTGGGAAGAGCCACAGAAGCACAGCTCTGCCCAGCCAGGGCTCCACCCAGCAGCCTGGCACATTTCACCAGGGCACTGCCATCTTCAAGGGGTGACATTTGGCACCTCCACCTAGAGCCTCAAGCACAAGCCAGAGCAAATCCAGTGGCTTTGGGCTTAGGACTCACCACAGCACTGCAAAAGCATCAGCTGTGCTTGCTTTACACAGTCCACCTGGACCTGGGGTACCATCCTCCCACACCCCTTCAAGTCACAGTGAGTGTTTTGCGTTCCCCCACAATGCTTTGTGGCACCTCATTCATATGCAAATGAGCTGTGACTTGAAGGGGAGTGGGCAGATGTGTGTGGGGGTGACAAAAAAAAATCTGCACCGGGTACCACTTGGGCTTGCTACACCTCTGGCTTTGTATGTTTAGGGAACTGAGTGACCTGCCACAGGCAGTGTGATGGGTGAGCTGGCCACAAATGGGTAAAATGGGTTGAACTCAATACTCAGATGGTGATGGAAAAGGTAAATGGGAGCCCTTCTTGAAACACACAAACCCCACTCCTTGACTTCCCCTGTTTTTTAAACAAATCTTTGCACCCCACATCTATATATATAAAATGCAAGTGTCTCTGCGTCCAGTCCGTGTGTCTCTGGGTTTGCGCTACTGCGCATGTGCCCCAGGGACACAGGGATTGGATGGAGAGAGACCGGGCGCGAGCAGCGTCGGCAGTTCAAGCGGGGCAGTTGAATCCGAACGCCGTGCTCCAGAAGAGAGGGGAGGCCGAGGAGGAAGGGCACGCTGCTGCTCTCGCCCAGCGGGAAGCCCCAACAACAAGTGACGGCAGGGCCCTGAGCCCTCCCGCGCCGCACGCATCCATTTTGGCCGTCGAGCGGCCTGCTCCCGGGCTCCAGCGGCCCGCCAGGCCCAGCGGGAGGCCCCAACAACAAGCGGCGGCGATGGCAGAGCCCTGAGCCCTCCCGCACCGCCCGCATCCATTTTGGCCGCCGAGCGGCCTGATCCCGGGCTCCCGCGGCCCGCCTGGCCCAGCGGGAAGCCCAAGCAACAAGCGGCGGCGATGGCAGGGCCCTGAGCCCTCCGCACCGCCCGCATCCATTTTGGCCGCCGAGCGGCCTGATCCCGGGCTCCCGCGGCCCGCCTGGCCCAGCGGGAAGCCCAAGCAACAAGCGGCGGCGACGGCAGGGCTCCGAGCCCCCCCGCGCCGCCCGCATCCATTTTGGCCGCCGAGCGGCCTGATCCCGGCTCCCGCGGCCCGCCAGGCCCAGCGGGAAGCCCAAGCAACAAGCGTCGGCGGCAGAAGGGCCCTGAGCCCTTGCGTGCCGCCGCCAATGAAGTGGGCCCGATCATCCTGATCCTGGCCCTCCAACTCAA
Organism: Lacerta viridis; assembly: GCA_900245905.1. Classification (NCBI taxonomy): domain Eukaryota; kingdom Metazoa; phylum Chordata; class Lepidosauria; order Squamata; family Lacertidae; genus Lacerta; species Lacerta viridis. Next base: position 45,960 of record OFHU01000722.1, read on the forward strand.
CCCTTCGGCTTACCTGACTTCCTGGAGACGCTCCTGGACCCTGGATGAACCTGGTAGGATGAGCTCACCCTGCCTCCCCAAAAATTTGACCACATATGTTCTAGCGCCCGTTATTTTAACGGGCTGAAACCACTAGTAGCATTATAAAAATGTAGCTAAGGAGCTGTCACCGAAGAGTAGGGGGCTGCCCTTCTTATAGCTTGCACAGTGCTTGATGTGATTTCCTAGCTTTGCCAAACTTCTGTTTTTAACCTATAGTCTGATGTTCTTTTTCACCTGGAGCCAAGAAGACCTTTTTTTTCTTAAGAGAATTTATGATATTTCCCCCACCACCACTGTTGAAAAAGAAAGTCACTTTTCAGAATCGTCTCTGAATATTCCTCACAATTCCCCCTCCCCGGAGGGTGCCATTTGTCACCCACAATGCCGTGGAACAATGCTAGGCCCAGGGCATTGTGGGTAGTGCAGTGGTGACCAGGCTGCCAGCACAGTTGGTGAGGTCATAGAGGACAGGGCTTCTGACAGTCAGAGTTGGGAAAGACTCCTGTACAATATCCTGCAGAGTCTCTGCCCGTCAGTGTAGACAATACTGAGCTAGAAGGACAGGTGGCATGTCTCAGTATAAGGAAGCCTTTTGTGTTTTGTGTTCCTCTGCAACGGCAGCAAAAAAAACTAAATACCTAACCTGGGGCGGGGGGAGAGAAGCTGTTGGTGTGAGCCTGCTGAAGAATTTCTTCTTTCCCTGGAGAAATTTGGTGAAATGGTCCCCCAATTTCAGGAAGCTCGTTGCACACAGTTCTTGTTTTACCAGCCTACACATTGTGGTCATGTATGTGTGTGGCTCCCTGTTAACATTTGGTCAAGGAAGGCATGTAACAACATGATGCCACTGCTCTCAGAGTTCTCCTGTCCCCCTCCCCTGAAAATGAGAGCCAATGAAATGGAATTGAGATAACGACTTCACATTCTATGTCACCCTTAATGAAAGATTGCCAGGCAGATTCAGGTGGAGACATGGATTCGCAGCAGGCACACATTCATCACTCATGTCCATGTGTCAGTTGAGCCTGACGAAGACAATTTCTGCCCTCTTGCCGGACCTGGCAAGGAATACACACACACACACACACACACAGATACACACACACCAATTCCACTGATGGGAAATGTAAGGTCCTTGGATAGTTGCTCATGAGTAACCAGGCAAAACTCCAGCCGTTCCTTTAGTAGTTTTATTGTGCATACTATGTACAGTGCAGAGCTTAAAAGTTCATGTCTGTATCAACCGTCTGCAGAATCCGGGAGTGGCCCCTTCCGGTTCTGACCCCAACATAAGAGCTTTGGTATACGAAATCCCCGCCTCCCCTCTTTTCGTTTCACCCCTCTACGCATTTGGGGCGACGGAAATGGCGTGTCTCTCTCCTCTCCCTCTGCGTGAGGGGAGTGCAGGGTCTCTCCAACATCCCCAGAGCCTCGGCTCTCAGTTCCCTGGGCTGCCTCCCCCTCCCTACTGGAGACATCGCTGTCTCCCCTGCTGGAAGAGGAGGTGCTACTGGTCAGGGGGGACTGAGACTCTCCCTAGCATCCCGAGAGCCCTTCCACCACCCTGCACTGAGTCTGGGACAATCCCCTGACAGGAAAAGATAGTTGTGTGTGGACGTGGTCTGAGGCAGGTGGGTGGGACGGCAGGATTTGCAAAAATAAAATTTATTTCTCCCTCCCCATCAAAACAAAACAAACCTCTCCCTTCAATACAAACAAATCGGAAAGATATTTGACTTGCTATTTTCCCCCTGTAAAGGAAAGAGCTGGGGGGGGGGAACCTTCACCTGAATCTCTACCTTCCCTGAATAAGAAAACAATTAAAATTTCGTAAAAGAGCTTTGATGGGTCCCTGAGCTCCATTCAAAGTCATCGGGTCTCTGCCGCCGAAAGGCTGCGATGCACAGAGACTTATATATAGCTGGTAATTTACGTAAAGCAAGTCAGCAGATGGTTGAGCAATTTAGCAATTACTGGGTGTTAGAACATGTAGATCTCGGCTTTATGTAGAATTTTATTATTCCTAATTGTCTCACTTTTTTTTTTACCTTTGGTTTTTTTTTTTAAGGGGGGAAAAATCTTAAACAATTTCTGTGGCTTTTGGTCTCCCTTGCTGCTGCTTCTTCTGTTCCTTCTTCAGTTGAGGGGTTGGCTGGAAGGAGGCTGAGCACCACCTTCCCAGGAGGCTCTGGGGGAAATCCTTGTTTGTCTGGGGGGGTGGGGTGGGGTGGGGATAAGAAGGGGCATTTAGTTACAAGGTTGTTGTTTTTTCAATTTGTCCTTAAGGATAAGTCACGTTAAAGGTGTAATCGTAAAAAATAATTGCCAGGCATAAAGCTTTCGCGAAAATGTTGTGCCCGTTACAAATTGCCGTTGCTTTCTTATTGGGCTCTGGTGGCACTGCACACTAATGCACTCAGCTATTTGCCTCGGGAGAGGCCGGGTTCAAATCCTGGGTAAGGTCACTCGCGAAATGAGCCCACAGGGCCTCGGCGCTGCTGCCGTGGAGGGCATTTGGCTGCTGCCTTTAACAGCCTGGTTCCGTAGTAATTGGAAGGAGGACGGTCTATTTAGTTACAGCAAAGAAGACCAGAGAGGGAGGGGGACCCAAGAGAGCCTTAACACAGCTCCTCTGAACTTGTTGTGTCTCTGCCAACGCAGCGAGAAATTCAAGAGGGGAGAGAGAGAGAGAGAGAGAGAGAGAGAGAGAGAGAGAGAGAGAGAACCCTGTGAGCAGGAAGTTCTTTGGCTCAGTTTGCATGGCAATTTGGCACATGGTCGCTTGATGCCCATGTGCTAAGGAAGAGCCCTAACCTTCCGCAAGGACTTGAGGTACAGTCGTGCCTCGGAAGTCGAATGCCTTGCGAGAATAACGTTTTGGCTCCCGAACGCCGCAAACCCGGAAATGATTGTTCCGGTTTGTGAACATTCTTCGGAACCCGAACATCCGGCACAGCTTCCGCAGTTTCCGATTGGCTGCAGGAGCCGTGCCTTGGTTCCTGAACATTTTGGAAGTCGAACAGACTTCCGGAACGGATTCCGTTCAACTTCCGAAGTACGACTATACTTTGCTCCAGGGCCAAATCAGTGGGGTTAGGGAGGGGGCAGGCGGGTTGGCCCCCCAATAGTTAAGTGACAGGGCCTGGAAGCCTGGACTCACCGGCACCTGCTTGTGTTTGCCTAATTTTCACATATTCTTGCATTGCCTCTTTGAGCCCCTGGCTGAGCTAAGGTGCTGGCCTCAGTGCATCCTTCATGGTGGCCCACTCACTGTTTGTTTTTCCCCTCCCCAGAATACCCTGTTCCTAGGGGACAACAGGGAGTAGGGCTAGGGGAGGAATTTGATTCAGCCAAATTTCCTCAAATCCACACTTTCTGAAACAATGCACAAACCGAAACAAAGCCAGCCTTTGAAATTCACGCTCATCTGAATTTTGTGGCACAATTATCCAACCAAGCCACAATTACAAAAATGTATATATTTGGGAGAAATGTGCAGAAAATGTGAATATATTTGTGAAAATAACATGAAAATGCATTAGATCAGAATAGTCAAAACTACAGACAGAAATGTGTTTGTAAGTCAAGGGGATTAAAAAACAAAAACAAAAATTGCTGCAAAAAAGTGGGCAACTGAATTTAATATTGGAAAAATGAGAACCAAATTAACAGATCCTTCCACCCCTAGTGAGAGAAACAAAGGCAGCCAGAAAAAGAGGATGTATTGGTGGGGGCCACAACTCAACAAAAGCAAACTTGTGGAAAGTGGGGGCTGAATTTTGCAAAAAAAATTTTTTGCAAAAAAATAAATAAATCAAAAAAATCAAGTTAAACTTGGAGACTTCTCAGATGCTTTTACCATTCACTTCTGACAGAAGCAAACTAGATTTCAGTTAGACCAAAGAAATGGTTGGGTTGTATTTTCAGCTGTACCACAGTGTTATTTACATTTTGAAGATTCTGAAGTGTCGAGCTACAGTCATGGGACATGTTGGGCAATTCACAAGATGGTTTGCTGCATCAATAGACAATAGACATGACAACTGGCACTGCATCAGAGATGGTGTCAGAGAATGCTTATGGAAAAGAACCCTAGATCAAATTTACTTGCAAAAAAATCTGTTTTCATAACTCAAATCTCCTTCAATTCCATAATCCATCTTTCCTCAAAAAGTCAAAGTAAAATTGGAAAATTTTCATGTTTTAGAAAGCTACCTCTGAATTCTGAAGTTGTAGCAAATTTCAAATTTGTGTGAATTTTTGTCTTTTCTTTAGTAGCCATGATGATGATGATGATGATGATTTTCAAAAAAATCATCCCATAGATAAAACCATCCCCTTCATTGTATCAGTTGATTCTTGTTACTAACATGGGGAGTTGGTGGCAGTCAGGGGGTGAGGACCATGTATGCTCTTCAAAGGAAGGACAGGACACAAAGTGGGATGATGAAGACACAGGAAACGAAGATCTGGGTCAGTTCTGAGCATCCTTCTTTGTTGTCAGGTCTGAAAGGCCTAAGACTCAGGTGGTTGGACAAAAGATGATGAGAGCTGTGGTCCAGGAACATCTGGGAAGATTCCACACCCCTTGTCCTAGCACATAGCAATAGCATCAGCCAGGATGCTCCGTGAACAAGGAGCTGCAACATCAGGACTTCTCTGCTTCTGCCTCTTTAATCTCCCCTTCGGGTCCTTTCTCCAAGCTTGCTTCTCTCCTGTGACGTTGCTCGTCTCACCCTTGGCCACGCTTGGCCTTTGCACTTGAGACCCAGTCAATTTTTCGTAAGCTTCCCAACAGCAAGGAGACACGGCAAGGTCATCCAGCAATGTCGTTTTTAACAACATCAACATACATGAGAGCTCTTAAGCAATGAAGGCAGCGGCTTTAATGGGATGATCAACAGAAGCATATGTACAATTTGAAAGAATAATGGTGAAGCTACAGCTTTTGACTACTGAAAAGGCGTCACTAGTATTCCAGCAGGAATGGATGGTAGTTCATCAAGCTGTAATCCTAACCTTTGGGGAAATGGAACATTTGTCCCCAAGCCATCACCGTGAGGTGTGCCCTCCACACTGCCCTTCATGTGTGACTGAGTGGGGAAGGCCAAATTTAGACAAAGGGGGTGAATAAGGCAGCTGACACCAGTATTAGCATCGAGCCATCGTTTGAGCCAGGACTCATCAAGTCTTTGCTGCTCTCTTGGTGACATGGGTGGTTGTTGTTTTTCCATCTTCCATCTTGTTATTTATTATGGGTGGTTGTGGTTGTTGAAACCCAGCCCTGATATGTGTCAAGTAATCATTTCAAATTGAGAATGCTTCTGAGCAGAAGAAGTCAAGGCAGTGATGATACACTGGGCTAGAGATTTTGGATATAATATTCAACTTTCATCTTGGGAAAAGTTATGGAAAGAGGAAATAAAATTTACTGCATGCTGTTCGCTGAAAGAAAATTATATGAAAATGATGTATCGTTGGTATCTAACACCGAGTAAAATTGCGAAAATGTATAAAACTATTTCAATTCTGTGTTGGAAATGCAAAGGGAAGGAGGGTACTTTTTACCATATGTGGTGGACTTGCGCACTGGTAAAAGCTTTCTGGGAAACGATACATAATAAATTGAAGAAAATGTTTAAAAACACATTTGCTAAAAAAAAAAAAAAAAGAAACAGAAGCGTTTTTGTTAGGTATAATAGGTGAAGAGATACCAAAAGAGGATAAAAGACTTTTTTATTAAAGATTTTCTTGATTTACAAAAGTGTGTTTCTCTCTCGGGTTCCCCCCCCCCCCCATGTAACAGGTTGTTGAGATATTAGGGAGAAAGGGGGAAAAGAGGTACCAGACACAATAAAAAAACAATGGGAGGATGACATAGGATACGAAAATCAACCCCACCCAATGGACCAGAATGTGGTCTAAACCCCCCTTTAAATCCATATCAACGAAAAGAAGAGAACTCACCCTAAAACTAACCTACAGGTGGTATCTAACACCAAGAAAATTAGCGCTAATACACCCAGGAACCTCACCAAAATGCTGGAGAGGGTGCACCTCCACAGGCACATACTTTCCACATGTGGTGGGAGTGCCCCAAAATCCAACCATTCTGGACAACAACCATACAAGAAATATGTAAAATAACCAAGCAAGTGCTAGAAACCACCCCAGAACTGGTCTTACTAAACATCTTCCAAGACAATAATGCCCACTTATAAAGGACTTTTTATGTATGCAATGATGGCAGCGAGAATGCTTCTAGCCCAGAGATGGAAGGAAGGAAGAAGTACCAACGAAAGAAGATTAAACTGATGGGGTATGCGGAGATGGCGAAACTGACGGGGAAGATCAGAAACCAGGAAGATCAAGTATTCTTAAAAGACTGGAGTAAATTCTTAATTTATTTAAAAGACAGTTGTAAACAGTTAAAATCATTGGCAGGGATGTAATGACACTTCTAATGTGGAATTAAGTATGGTAACTAAAGATATTTAATAGAAGGATAAAGGGAAAAGATACAGGAAACTTTATCTTGAATATGGAACTCATGGAGGAAGGGAAGGAGGTCCGAAGGTTCAATAGAACCTTTTATTTTAATATTTGAAATGGTTAAAGTTAAAATGTATAAAATTTTGTAAAAACAATTTAAAAATGCTATTAAAAAAGAGAGGGAGAATGCTTTCTGAGCATATCCAAGATTCATATCCCTCCCTGTTCATTACAAACTCAAGACTTTGGGGGGTGATCAGTGACGTGGGTTTTCCAGGAAATTTTCTGGTGCAAATTACGGTAAAAGTTTCCGAAGCCACAGAGAGGGATCCAATCTGGCACATGTTGTTTACTTGTATTTAGTAAACATCCCTTGAAAACGTTGAAACTGATAAGCTTGCCTAGTATTTATTTACAGGTGGGTAGCCGTGTTGGTCTGCCATAGTCGAAACAAAATAGAAAATTCTTTTCAGTAGCACCTTAGAGACCAACTGTGTTTGTTTTTGGTATGAGCTTTCGTGTGTATCTGAAGAAGTGTGCATGCACACGAAAGCTCATACCAAAAACAAACACAGTTGGTCTCTAAGGTGCTACTGAAAAGAATTTTCTATTTAGTATTTATTTGCAATTGACATCTGCAATGAACTTATGGAATGGTTTTATTTTTCCCCGGGGGGGGGGGGAATTAAGCACTGGAAATGTTTCCATTTTGGAACATTTTCCACCCCACATTCCTGGGGGGTTGAAGGCAAGAAAGCTTTCTGTTCTGTCTGATTTCTGGGCAAATGTTGTCCTGGAGAGGTCACATCCAGGCAAGATAATTTGTGTGGCCTCCGTTTTAGAAGCAGGAACCTCTGTGCAACACTTTCTCCTATACAGTATTGCTGACATCCAGTGTGTGGAAAACCTGTTCTTTTCCTTCTCTGTCCAACCGGCTTCTCTCTTATCCTTTTACTCTCACACCATGCCTATTTCCTACCCCTCTCCGGAGGCATATGACTTGACTCGCTTGCTCGAGTCCTTTGGAGCTATTTATTCATTCGATTTCTTTCCCACCCTTCCCCCGCAAAGGAGTCCAGGGCAGCAAACACCAACGTCATAAAAGAATGTGTTTTAAATTAAAACACAACGTATTATAAAAGATCTAAGAACATCGAGAACAAGTGAAAACATGTAAAAGCGCCAGCCTCTGTCTCATCTGAGAAGTAGACTCAAGGTTTCTTTCCTCCAGCCCTCTTCTGTTTAATTAGGGTTTTAAAACCCTAATTAAATATTAGCCCCATCCCTAAACTTAATTGCAACTGGATCCGAGGCAGGAGCAAGGTGGGGGTGGTCACCTGGTTATTCCACTGTGGGTCAGAGCCATGGGGAAGATTGGGCAAGTGTCTACACACACTTATTTAACAATTTGATTCCTCATTTTGTACTTTATGTGTAGCCTGTTTCACGACTTGGGTGCACAACTTATACACACAATTTTATCCTTGTCCTATACTACAATAAATATGGATGCATGGATCTGATCATAATCCCAGACATGCATACTGGTTGTTCGGTGGGCAGCGGGGCTGCAATTTATTTATTTTTTATAAAGATTTTATTGGTTTTTTTCAAAACAAAGAACAACAAAACACATAACACAACACATACACAACATTCAAAACATAATGAAAAACAAATACAAACCACCGCCAAAAACACCAATAATTCTTTTTCTTGCTTATAAAACAAAAAAAAAAATTTCTTGTTCGAATCTAGGTGGGGTGACTTCCCCCGTTTTCTCTCCTTTGGTTCCAATTCTAATTTATTTTAATAACTTCTAAAATTCAAATCATCCAAAAAATCTAAACAAACTTCTTAATCTTTACTTTTACTTCAAAATACATCCTATTACTTCTTAACTCAACTCTTATTTCTTATATCACTTAAACTGCTGCTAATTAGACATTCACATATCTCTTCACTTGTTCAAATTCTTAAAATCTTAACACACTGACTTCAGGGTACCATGGTGAGCCATCCCAGTTATATTTTAAATATTCTCACCCTATCCCTTTTCTAACCATCTCCCTTCGCCATCTCGGGGTCTCCCCCCAGACGTTTCTCCATCTCTCTCCAACAACAATGTCCAGAATGCAATTTAACAAACCAAAAGAAAGAATGTCAGTTTGCCAGCCATTCAAGTCAAAGTTGCCAGCTTTACAAGTGAACTTGAACCGTTTGCACTGTTGGTTTCAGCCGTTGAGTGGCAAGTAGTTGAGGAAGGGCTGTAGCTCAGTGGTAGCGCATCTGCTTTGCATGCAGAAGGTCCCAGGTTCGATCCCAACCATCTCCAGACTGGGCTGTGAAAGACTCCTGCCTGAAACCCTGGAGAACTGCTGTCAATCAGTGTAAGCAATGCATACAGATGGTCTGACCCAGTATAAGACTGCTTGTTCCTAAAGCTGAGTAGACAGCCAGGGCACCTCCTCAAGTCTTGTAGCCACAACGGTTCCCTGCAGCCCTTAAATTCAGGCCTGGCCTGTTGCACGCAGCTGCATGGAACAGGAAGTTTCACTGCAACGCTGTGAGTTTCTGCTTAAGATCTCTCTTGCAAAGAAACTTCTGGTTCTCCTCTTACGTAGCCAGAGATTGATGGAAGAACTTTCACACGGTTCGCAGATTGATGGAGCCAGTTCCAGGAAAACAATTGCAGGTTGATGGCTCAGGGCTTCGCTCGGAGCCTTACCCTCTGGTCTCCGCAGCAAAGATTTAATTCCTCCAGCTGGTAAAGAGGGGCCAGCTGGGCAGGGCCAACAACCTTTCCCTCCCTGGCTTCAGCTGGTGCAGGACCTGCCCAATCCGAGCTGCCAAGATCCGGCACTTTGCCCCTTGACTTCCTCTGACAGATGGGACAGACTTTTCCAAGACTGGCATGCTACTTGCCAGAGGAGGGGGAAGTCATTAACCCCGAGGAAGCACCAAGATTTCATTTCTCCAGATGGCAAAGTGCTGCCAGCTGGGCAAAGCCGGCAACCTTTCCTCGGATTTATTGCTCTTGGGGCAAGATCTTCCTCCCCCAGCTGCCCTCTGATCCGAGCTGCCAAGATCCAGTGCTTTGCCCCCTTGCCTTCCCGTGACAGATGGGATGGCCCTTTTGGAGAACGGCATAATGTCCCTTCAGCGCATGCCAGAATCTACACATGCACGCACGGACAAAAGAGGTCCTATTCATGAAATAATACTGAGATCCCTCAATCAAAGGTAGAACTTCAGGTTGAGCAAGGTTTGCTCAGAAGGTGAGATTTGCCCATCCATCCCCAAGTAGACAGGGCAAAGCTGGGTTTGGATCCTGCCGTCAGGGCAGATCATGAACTAAGATGTGCAAAGGACAGTGGAAACATATACACCGCAGGTGGGGAACCTCAGGCTCCAGGGCCAAATAAGCCCTCCAGACCTCTCTAATCTGGCCTTCAGCACTCTCCATTGTCAGGAGTGAGCCAACAGTAACTCACACCATGTGCGTTGAAGTTAGCTCTTTATTAGCAAAAACCCGATTTGCCAGGAGTGTCAACCCTAATGAGAACAGCAAACCATCTCCAGTAGGTCTTGCCCCTATGAAGCAGGTGCTGAGACTGAAGGTCCCCCCCTCTCCAAGGTTTTTTTCCAAGCAATCGGAGACTTCATCTGTGGATCGGCAATCTCTCCTCCGCCCTTTTCATGCCTCATCTGGTTCTGGGAGATTCTGGACTTCTCTCTGGCACTGACTCTCCCAGCTCACTAAGCCCTTTTACCCCTTCAGCTTTTGACACCTCCTCTTCCCAGTTATCTCCTTCTTCTCCCTCCAACCACTCATTGTTGTTCTGCCACCACTCCCTGGGTTCTGAGCCTTTCCCCCTGGGGGCTTCCCAGCTGGTTCCTCCCACCATTCCTCTGCATCCAACCAGTCCATGACACGGCTGTTCCTTCTCCCTAAGCCCTGCCCATCACTGGTCCTGCTCCACCACCCACTCAAGTGCTTTTGTCTGGCTGGAATCTGTTCATAAACTGCAAGGGCCTCTTGCTTGCATGGTGGGTGTGTGGGTGGATTTGGCTAGAGAGAGAGGAGAAAGGGGGAGAGAGAGAGGTGCAACTTGTATTTGCTTGGCTGGAATGCAACCTATTTTACACATCCTTTGCTCTTCCCACTTTTCCCTCTGGCCCTGCCCATCTCTGCTATGTGGCCCGCAGAAGGTTCCCCATGAAGGAATGTGGCCCTTGTTTCCACATCAACACCCACTTGCCCTCCAGGGTAGTGGAGACAACCATGTTGACAAGTGACAAGTGTGCGGACTTCAAATATAAGCATCCCACAAGTTCTATGACTGATGGTTTTATGGGAGAATAAGTTAAGGTTTGCAGTGGTAAAGGTCAGATTGCCAAAGGAACAACTGGAGTTTGAGAATGCCATCAGGGGTCTGACAAAAGTTGAGATGTCTCAACAAATGGTGTAGTGTAGTGTGTCCCAGAGTTAGGTCTCCAGCTGTTGTTGGACTACAACTCCCATGATCCGTAGCTAGCCGGACCAGTGGTCAGGGATGATGGGAATTGTAATCCAAAAATGGCTGGAGGCCCAAGTTTGGGAAACACCGGTGTAGTGGTTAGAGTATGGAACTAGGAGCTGTAAAGGTAAAGAGACCCCCTGAAATCACGGACGACTCTGGAGTTGTGGCTTTATTGGCTGAGGGAGCCAGTGTACAGCTTCTGGGTCATGTGGCCAGCTTGACTAAGCCGCTTCTGGCGAACCAGAGCAGCGCACGGAAACGCCGTTTACCTTCCCCCAGAGCGGCACCTATTAATCTACTTGCACTTTGAGTGCTTTTGAACTGCTAGGTTGGCAGGAGCAGGGACCAAGCAACGGGAGCTCACCCCATTGCGGGGATTCAAACCACCAACCTTGTGATCAGCAAGCCCTAGGCTCTGTGGTTTAGAATCATAGAATCATAGAATCATAGAGTTGGAAGAGACCACAAGGGCCATCCAGTCCAACCCCCTGCCAAGCAGGAAACACCATCAAAGCATTCCTGACAGATGGCTGTCAAGCCTCCGCTTAAAGACCTCCAAAGAAGGAGACTCCACCACACTCCTTGGCAGCAAATTCCACTGTCGAACAGCTCTTACTGTCAGGAAGTTCTTCCTAATGTTTAGGTGGAATCTTCTTTCTTGTAGTTTGAATCCATTGCTCCGTGTCCGCTTCTCTGGAGCAGCAGAAAACAACCTTTCACCCTCCTCTATATGACATCCTTTTATATATTTGAACATGGCTATCATATCACCCCTTAACCTTCTCTTCTCCAGGCTAAACATACCCAGCTCCCTAAGCCGTTCCTCATAAGGCATCATTTCCAGGCCTTTGACCATTTTGGTTGCCCTCCTCTGGACACGTTTAGACCACAACATCACCCGCATCCCTTGAACCAGGTTTCAAATCCCTATTTGATCCTTGAACCAGGGTTCAAATCCCTGTTTGACCCTGGGGCGGTCCCCCAGTGCTCAGCCTTACCTACCTCGCAGGACTGTTGTGAGCATAACATGGAGAAGGGGGGAGCCACCTTGTGCGCCATCTTGGAGGAAAGGTGGGATGTGGACGTAATGGCAAAATAATAAATAACCATTTCTACTCAGAATTAAGTCGCACTGAATTCAACAGGGCTCACTTCCAGGTAAGGGAGTTAGGCTTGCAGCCTTACTCATGGGCAATTGTGTTTAAGGTTGCGACCTAAGAGCCTGAAAACCTTTTGAGGATGTGCAACGCAGGCTGGCAGGAACTCAGTACGCAGGAAATAAAAGCTGTGTCTCTCGTTATACGAGCCCAGGAGATTCTGGAGGCAAAAGCTGGACTTCCGCATCTGCCCTGCCCTTCCAGAGGATGCTGAGGAGCAGTGTGATTAAGCAAGCCACTGACTGGATAATTGCAGACTGTGCATGGTGGCGCTCTCCGTGTTGCTCGTTCAGCTGCAGCGGAGAGCCATTACCCGCCAGAGCGACTCTGCAATAACACACCGAATCCCGGTGACAACAGCCACCATGTGCAGCCTGCTGCAATTATCCAGTCAGTGGCTTGCTTAATCGCCGGCTGCCCAAACAACATGGGGAGCACCAGGAGGCACAGAAGGACTCGGGGGCGGGGGGGTTCCAGAAAGGTGGCTCCTAGCAAGAAACAAAAATCCCCCAAGCAGAGCCTACCTAAGGCATTGGGTTCCACATTGCTGGCAGCGGCCGAGAGCTCAGCTTGCATGTCGTAGGTCTCAGGTTCTGTGCTCTTGGTTGGGAGCACCAAAATAATAAATTATCTCTCAGATTGATGAGACATATTGTCATCATGTGAATACCAACTGTCAAGTTCGATCTTGGATGGCTTTTAAAAAGGGTTGGACATGTGGAAGAGTGTTCCAATCTGATCTTTACATCTCCAGCATTTTTTATTACCGGATTTGGTTATCTTAGCTATTCTCTCTGGTTACATGTACCATCTATGATGGACCTTCATAAAGTTTTCTTTTTCCTTTTCCTTCCCTCTTCCTTTCCTTTTCTTTTTTGGCTTACCTTTTCTTCTTCTTATTATTATTATCTTTTCCTATTAGTAATATCAATGATGGAAAGTGATTCTTTCTATGTATTTTCTTTGTCCCTTTCTTGTGGATGCTGGTGATGTTTTAAATCGATATTTGTGTATGTATATGTAAATATGTAAGTATTTTAAATTGTAATAAAGATTTGCTTCATAATAATAATAAAAAAGGGTTGGACAAATTCACAGAAGACAAGGGTGGCTAGGGCCCACAATGAATACAGTGGATGCTCGGGTTGCGTTCGCAACCTGCAGCATTCGCAACCCGCAGCACCGATCCTGCACACCGGAAGTAACCCGTTCCGGTACAGTGGTACCTCGGGTTAAGAACTTAATTCGTTCCGGAGGTCCGTTCTTAACCTGAA